>DF360653.1:55547-92033 GCA_000787875.1 Solanum virginianum
GAAAAGAGTAAGGTTCTTGATTTCACCACAAGAATCCATTGAAGTTTGATTATTCCTTCAATTTCCAGGTATGTAAGGCTTACTAAAGTATGATATTTTATTCCTCACACGCCCCTTCAACTTCTTGAGTTAAGATTTGGTAAAGAATTGAGCTTTGAGAAATTATATCATCTAAATATTGAGATTTTGTACTTATTATAAATTCTCTTGATGTTTTATAGAAATCTATTACATCATATCATTTCTATATGGTATTGAGCTAAGGTTTTACACTTGATAGTATGCTGATGTTCTATAGAAATTTATTACATCATATCATTTCTATATGGTAGTGAGCTAAAGTTTTACACTTGATAGCACGAACTCTAAATTTCATGATTTATGAGAAATCTATGCATATTTTGAGTTGAGGTTGAGTTTTGAAGGCTTGAATTGAATATTTGAATTGAGTAATTTGAGTTGAGTTATTGAGCATTTTGAGTTGAGTAAATTGAGTATTCGAGTTGAGAAATTGATTTAGATGTATGTTCATGTTCTTCACTCATGTGAACCTAAAATAATGATTATAACTTATCCCTTTTCTTATGCATTTTTTAAAATGAATTTGATGATCATTTTTGTATATGCGCATGAGTTTTGAGCATAATTTACTAAGTCTACATGAGCATGAGTTTTTTTTATAAAATTGATCATTGAGTTTAAATGACGTTTTGAGTAAACATTGATGATGATGCAAATACATAGTTTTTTCAAAATATATTTATTGAAGTTGATGATGAGATAATGATTAGATGATGATGAGTTGAGTTATGAGATGATGATGAGTTGAGTTATGATGATAATGAGTCAATAATGACTTAGTTGATGAGTTGAACATGTTTTAGTCTTGGGAGGAGCATTGAGCATCGAGTTGGGTGCTGGAGGGCACCTTATAACTATGTTTGCCAGCATAGGATGGCCATTTTAGCATAATACTGGCGACTTTTGTCCCGCAAGTGGACACCCTTTATGGATCCATGAGGTAGAGTTGAAGCGTCCTTTTCCGTGTCACATTAAGGACGGGCGAAGCAACAATGCCACATTCGTTATCCATCACCTAGTTATAGGTGGTGGGAGGTATATCGGTTGGAGAAACTCCCAAGCTTAAGCATGATATTTTAAATTGCGTTATTTTTCACTAAGTATATCTTGAAAAGCATGAAATATTTTAAATTTGCATATTGAGCTGAGCATGAGTTGTTGAGTCGAGATGAGTGAGTCATCCTTATTTTATTGAGGTATTTTATATATCAGTATATTCCATGTACTGACGTGCATTTTGGGCTTGCATCATTTTATAATGCAAATGCAAGAGATAGAGGATTTTAGCCCATGCACCATTGAAGTCTTTATCAGTACATTCTAGAGTTGGTGAGTCTTCCTTGCATTCCAAAGGAGCCTTTTTATCTTCTTACTGTCATGAAGTATCTTTTATTTTCTTTGAGTTGAGGTGTTCATCGCATGCGTGACACCATATAAATTGTTGAGTAGAGGCTTCATAGACATTGAGTAGAGGATTGTCGAGTATTATATATTCCAAATTTATACATTTAAAACCATGAGTTATTTGATGTTATATAGATATATGTATATTTATTCACATGATGCCCTTTTATTTGAGTGCTATTCTTTCGCTGTAGATTTGATGTGATGATGAGGCTAAGTGGTTCGCTTGGGGGCTAGTAGTAGTCCCTGAATGCCGGTCATGCCATGGGTACTCTCCCAGAGCGTGACAAACTTGGTATCAGAGCACAGAATTCAAGTATCCTAGGGAGTCTATGAAACCATGTCTATAGGAACTTGTTTATGATTGTGTGTCACGACCCAGCCCATGGGCCGTGACTAGTGCCCGATTGGGGCACCCAAACACAAACGCCAAGCTAGATTATAACAGATGTATTATTTTTATAGAAATTTGGCAGAGCTTCCTTTGTTTTCTGTACTATCCCAAATACCCTGCACTCAGAAAATCCCAACAAAACAGCATATACATATACATACGGGTCGACAAGGCCACCACAGCGGTTAAAACCGCTCAACATACACATCATATATGTACCATCATACAAACTGGCACAACCTATATACACAGGCGCCACAGACCTCTAAACAACAAATAGAATCATAGGACGGGACAGGGCCCCACCGTACCCTCGAATAACGTATATGCAAAATCATAGACAAGTGTATATACCAAGTGTAGGCTCCGAAACAAGGGGAGCTCTTCAGACAGCAGGTAGAAATCCTAAGCTGAAGGATCACTAATCTGTACGTCGGTACCTGCGGGCATGAAATGCAGCCCCTGAAGAAAAGAAGGTCAGTACAAAATACGTACCAAATATGTAAAGCCGAAGGTACAGAATATAAATTAGAGTAATAATCAAAATGAAAATATAAAAGTCAAATGCATATCCAAAACATCAAAATGTTTATTTACAAAATACCCAAATCATGCCTAACGGACAGAATCGATGGTGATGTCTAGAACTGCGCCATCCACCGCATATCACCAGAAAGTTCAAATCCCCAAAATCTCTATCACATAATACCAACATAGAATAAGTGAGCCAAGGAAGACCACTGCACTCACAAGTCATAATACAAAATTGGCATTATGCTGATAAGTGAGCCAGGGAAGACTACTGTACTCACAAGTCATAATGCCAACATATCAAAAGCCTAGCACCTTATAACCCCAGTCTAAGCAAAGCCGGCCCATGGGCAAGCTGACCCGTCATATACAGCCCAACACCAGAATGTGTATATATATATATCATAATAAGCACGACAACAACCGGCCTCGGAACTGGTGAACGATATCATAATAGACACGAGCAGAGTAGTGAGTAATCATATGCATAAAATTATTATCATAAATCCCAAAAGATAATCGAAATTAAAATATTATTTCTTTCAAATTCTTTCTAAAGTTATCAAAATGGCATAAAAAGGGTGTCGTGGGTCTCACGACCGATGAAAACCCAAACTAGCCTAAATTAGGAGGAACACATTTATCCTAGATCATGTAAACTACTACGAAGCATTTCAAAATGATTTTCAAGGCAATCTGGGCTTTCTATCAAAAGTTACGGGCATTTATAGTTTTTAAACCCATAAAACATAAGTTCCTTCAAAGTTTCTCAAATTTTACATATTCTTGAAATTTATAAATTTTCAAGGACATAGGAATCTAGATTTTTAACCAAGCATTATAAGGATGCCAAGAACCTAGTACAAATCACACATAAGCCCGAATTTCAAGAATAGCGTTCTTTGAGGTTCATAACGTTACCTACGTTTAGCTAAATCATGCCAAAGAAAAGGAGGTGCTTTACATACCTCAAACACTTCTCCAAACTACTCCAAATGCAAACCCGATCCAACTTATACTTCAGGGCGTCCAACGTCTTAGCACCTCAACCCCTCACTTGAACTAGGTTTGCTAAAATTGATGAAAAAAGTGTTTTCTTGCTCAAATAACACTTCCAAGCTACTAAGGGGACTCAATATTGTGGATTAACACCAATAATTAAATTGTAGAATGAAAGAAGGAAAATTTTGATTTTTTTTGGGAGCACAACCCGAGAGCTCTTTCTTGTGTCTCTCTTGTTCTTGATTTTTTTTTTCTAAGTGTAATATTTCATACAAGATAAGGAGTCTTACATACATATCTAGACAAAGTCGTAGCCCCACCCCCATACTTGTACCAATTAGGATATAACACACTTTAAGTGGGGCATCTCCTATTTATTCTTCAAGACTCAACTTTACAAAATTCCACTTTTGGTTCCAAACTTTTCCTAATCAGTCCAATGAAGGATATACGGGGTCTAACATCCTCTCTCCTTAGAACATTCATCCTCGAATGTTAAACTATCCTCACCAATTATGTAAACAACTTAGGGGAGTTTCTTTCTTTCTTTCTTCTTCTTTTTTTTCCCAATTATCACAACACCCCATTCCATAACCAATAATTTAACTATCACTCATAGCAGCTAAACAAAGAATTGAATTACCTTTATGTATGGAAAATAAGTGATGGTACTTCTTTTTCATCAGCTCTTCCGCTTTCCAGGTCATTTCCTCTTTGTTCTTATTTCACCACAGCACCTTAACTGAAGCCACATCTGGATCAATCAACTCGGTCTCTCCAATAGCAAACCAACCAGTCGGCGAGTTTAATATGCCTAGCTTAGGGTTAAAAAGCTTATGCTGAACTCTGGATTGGCTTTTAGTTAGTATATTTGCAGGCTGGTCTTTTGTAGCAATGTAGTTGGTGACTATTAAGCCTTGAGTGATCTTTACTCTAATGAACTGGCAGTCATTCTCTATTGTGTTTTGTCCCCTCATGAAGCACTAGATTGGCTGCCATTTGTAGGGTTGCTTTGCTGTTCCTATACACATCAACAAGAAAAGTTACATCAATACCAAGTTCCTTCATCTGAAGTTAATTAACCCCATTTTGTCTATCAAATATGAACCCTTGATTCTTATGGAAGCTACTGATATACATAGTAATTTTGCCCAATATCAGATTTGTGACTCCATTTTGCAAGCAAATCTGTTGTACCATTCCCTCCTTTGTAGGTATGAAGACGTGTGAAGCTACTAAATTTGGTAGTCACTTCTTGAAGGTCAGTTATGAATTGAACCAATGACCAAAAGTTTTGGATGGAAATCAATACACTTTGCACCAGCTGTAGCCTTCCTGCATAAGAAAAGAACTTTACAGTCCAAATTTGTATATTTCCTAGCATCCTATCTATCAGTGCCTGACATTGACTTATAGACAATTTCTTTGAGCTTAGTGGTACCCTAAGATACTTAAAAAGGTAGCATCCCCTTCTTGAAACTAGTGTACTGCAGAATAGTTTACTAATTTGCTTCTACAACTCCACTAAAATAGAAATTACTTTTTGCCTGATTTGCTATAAGAACTGACACTTTGGAGAATTCTTGAAAGTAGTCATACAACATTTTTACTGATTTGACATCACCTCTGCTAAATAGTAATAGATCATCTGCAAAGCTTAGCTGAATAATCTTCTATTTTTGACACCTTGGATGGAAATTAAAGCCATTTGGTGTCTTCGATTCTTCAGTAGTCTAGTAAGATACTCCATAGAAAATGTAAAGAGATAAGGGAAAAGAGGATCTCCTTGTCTTACCCCTCTTTTTTCTTGAATGAAGGGCTTGGATCACTATTTACCAGAATGGAGTAGGATGCTGTTTTAGCACATACCATAATCTAGTTGATAAGCTTTACTGGAATTTGTAGCCCGTTCAGCACCTCTTCAAGAAAGTGTCACTCCACTGAGTCATAGGCTTTCTGCATACCAATTTTTAGCATACACCTAGGTGACATCTCTTTCCTCCCATATCCTTTCACTAACTCATGACTCAGAATTATATTATCACTGAGTATTCTTCCTGATATAAAAGCAGATTGACTAGGATCTATTAGGTACTGCATTGCCCCTTGCAATCTAATGTGAGCATCTTTGATATGATTCTATAGATTGTTGTGCAACAAGAAATAAGTCTATATTCTTTAATAAAGCTTGGGTGTTGCACTTTAGGAACAAGAGTTACCACAACTCTATTCACAGGAGTATACAAATTATTTGTTTGAAAGAATGATAGTATAACATCTGTTACCTCATCCTCTGTTGTTGGCCATGCTTGTTTGAAGAAATATATATTGAAACCATCTCCTCCTGGTGCCTTGTTGTCATCTATGTCCTTCAATGCTCTCAAAACATCCTCCTTGGTGAACTCCTTAATCAAAAAGAATTGAATTGTTCTGTTGAGTACTGGTCCATTCCTAATAACTGCTTGTTGTGCTACTGACATATAAGGTTTTGCTTTCCCTAGAAGATTCTTATAGAACTCCACTTCTTTATCTATAATTGCACCTGGTTTTGTGAGCACTATACCATCTTCCTTGGTCAACATTGTAATTTGGTTCTGAGCTTTTCTTCCTTTCCTGTGTGCAAAGAAAAAATTTTGTATTTGAGTCTCCTAATTGAAGCCATTGTATCCTTGATTTCTGTTTGTACATTGCTTCTTCAATCATGCTCCACTTATTCAACAGTTGCTTTATCTCCTTTTCTAGTTCCAGCAGGTCATGGGGTATAGGGACATTCATCATTTACCAGTGCTTTATCAATTCTACTATAAACATGTCTATTTGTCCATGTGAAGTCCCTGCCCACTGTGTGTAGTTCAGTTAGATTACACTGATTCAAACACTATCTCAAATCTTTAGTTTCTACCCTTTGTACCTGACTACCAATTGGTCTATCCTTTGGATTCAGTACAACATTAAAGTTCCCCATACTCAGCCATGGTTCATTTATTTGACTACTTAGTCTCTGTAAAGTATTCCATAATGGACATCTATTAGCTATGGTGTATAGCCCATAAACTCCTATGAACTAAAATTGCATTCCATTTTGGATTGTCCATATCACTCCATGTATATGCTGTACTGAGGTCTCTGTAACTTGAAATTTAATTAGACTTGGATTCCAGGCCACCTATATTCTCCCTCTGACTTGGATTGCAGCATTAGTACACCATTGCATTGCAGCATTAGTACACCATTCCCATCCTGACATTATTTTCCTAATAATACAACTAGCTTTATCATCTCTAACTCTATGTTCATATTTTGCAATATAGCTAATTTTATTTCTCCTCATAAACACCTTTAATTCTTTGTGTTTCACCTCTTGGTTGAAGCCCCTCACATTCCATGTTATCAACATAAGAGTGTTTGATCAAGTAGTACCTTATCCAAACTCCTCTCCTTATCTTCATTTTTTTCCAATCTCATACTTACTCACAGCTTGATACAGATTGATACTGGTCAACTTCTGTTGATCTTGTCTTATGTTTTTCCTGGTTGACTTGTCACTCACAACCTGCCAATCTTCTTTACTGTGATTACCAATTTGTTCCTATTGTGATTCTGTTCCCATCTCTTCTGTCTCTTTCTTATCTATTTTATTTTCCTCAATTTTTCCTTTCTTGAGTTGTAGGCTTCCACTCCCTTTTTTTTTGTCCTTGTCCCTGTCCCTTTCTTATTGGTGCCTCTGATTTCTCAGCATAAGAGTGCCCTACTTGTAAGCATCTTTGGCAGAAGCTTGGTTTCCAGTCATACCAAACTTGTTCAAATACTTTGCCTTTGGCATTCTATATTTTAATCACTTTTGGTAGTTATTTTGTTATATCCATTTCTACCCATATCCTGGCAAAAGATATTCTGCTAGCCTGTGGTACATTCATCTGCATATAGCTATTGACCTAGGTTTCTCCCTATTTTACTTGGCACAAAAGCACTCCAACAGTTAAGCGGCAGATTTGGAAGTTTAACCCATAGAGGAATCATTGTTAGGATTTTCTCTTTGAATTTAAATTCCAGAATCCATGGTTTCATGATCACTGATCTTCTTAGTTAGTAATGTGGCCCTCCAAGTAATAAAGTTTTCAACCTCCTCTTTGTCTCTACATAGATACTTGTATACCAAGGATTGACATATATTCCAATGTTGTTATTAATCAGAATTCCATAGTACTCATATCTTTCCATTAGGATTACTCATAGCATTATCCATTTCCAAAAAAGTCTAATACTGTTAATATGTTTAAAAAATGGGATCATATCCATTAACTCCCCTTTTCTTGGACCTATGGTAATCAGCAGGATATCCCTACCAACTTGTAGCATACCTCTTTGGTGTATCCTTTTATCTTGCAGAACTCACACGCCATATTGCAGTTTTGTTTTTCTTAAATTTTAAAAGTCCCCCTCTAGCATAAAAGGCCATATCCGGAGTATTACACTCACTTATTGCAGGACTTGCTCCTACGGACAGCTGGGGTCTTTCTCGGAGGCATCACAACACATTTGGTCAGGAAGGGGGCACTCTAATAACACAGCTCTACCGCACAATCTAGGATCAGAAAAGAAGAATAATATCCTAAATGTCCTATAGCCTTCTATTTATAGATGTGGTGCATAACACACTGATAAAGAAGACTCTACTAGACACGGTCTGTGGACACTCCGAGGACGAACTGCTTTGATACCGTTTCTGTCATGACCCAGCCATGGGCCATGACTAGTGCCCGATTAGGGACCAAAAACACAAATGCCAAGCCAGATTATAACAGATGTATTATTTTTACAGAAATTTTGGCAGAGCTTCCTTTGTTTTATGTACTATCCCAAATATTCTGCACTCAGAAAATCCCAACAGAATAATATATACATATACATACGGGCCAACAAGGCCACCACGACGGTTATAATCGCTCAACATACACATCATATATATACCATCATACAAACTGGCACAACCTACATACACAGGCGTCCACAGACCTCTAAATAATAAACAGAATCATAGGATGGGATAAGGCCCCGTCGTACCCTCGAATAACGTATATGCAAAATCATAGACAATTATAAATACCAAGTGTAGGCTCCGAAGCAAGGGGAGCTCTTCAGACAGCAGGTAGGAATCCTAAGCTGGAGGATCACTAATCTGTACGTTGGTACCTGCGGGCATGAGACGCAGCCCCCGAAGAAAAGGGGGTCAGTAAGAAATGCGTACCAAACATGTAAAGCAGAAAGTACAGAATATAAATTCGAATAAAAGGGGTCAGTACAAAATACGTATCGAATATGTAAAGTCGAAGGTATAGAATATAAATCAGAGTAATAATCAAAATGAAAATATAAAAGTCAAATGCATATCCAAAACATCAAAATATTTATTTGCAAAATAACCAAATCATGCCTAACGGACAGAACCGGTGGTGACCTCTAGAACTGCGCGATCCACCGCATATTACCAGAAAGTTCAAATCTCCGAAATCTCCATCAGATAATACAAACATAGAATAAGTGAGCCAAGGAAGACCACTGACTCACAAGTCATAATGCCAACATATCAAAAGCCTAGCGCCTTATAACCCCAATCTAACCAAAGCCAGCCTATTGGCAAGCCGACCCGTCATATACAGCCCAACACCAAAATGTATATATATATATATATATATATATATATATATCATAATACGCATGACAATAACCGGCCCGAGAATTGGTGAACGATATCATAATAGGCATGAGCAGAGTAGTGAGTAATCATATGCATAAAATCATTATCATAAATCCCAAAAGATAAGTAAAATATTCATATTCGAAATTAAAATATTATTTCTTCCAAAGTTACCAAAATGGCATAAAAAGGGTGTCATAGGTCCCACGGCTAATGGAAACCCGAAATAGCCTAAATTAGGAGGAACACATTTATCCTAGATCATGTAAACTACTACGAAGCATTTAAAAATAATTTTCAAGGCAATCCGGACTTTCTATCAAAAGTTACAAGCATTTATAGTCAACATCTTAGCACCTCAACCCCTCACTTGAACTAGGTTTGCCAAAATTGATGAAAAAAGTGTTTTCTTGCTCAAATAACACTTTCAAGCTACTAAGGGGACTCAATATAGTGGATTAATACCAACAATTAAATTGTAGAATGAAAGAAGGAAAATTTTAATTTTTTTGGGGGAGCACAACCCGAGAGCTCTTTCTTGTGTCTCTCTTGTTCTTGATTTTTTTTCTAAGTGTAATATTTCATACAAGATAAGGAGTCTTACATACATATCTAGACAAATTCTTGGCCCCACCCCCACACTTGTACCAATTAAAATATAACACACTTTAAGTGGGGCATCTCCTATTTATTCTTCAAGACTCAACTTTACAAAATTCTATTTTCGATCCCAAACTTTTCCTAATCGGTCCAATTAAGGACATACGGGGTCTAACATTATGAGAACCCCACTTCTCTAAATAAGGGAATATTGACATTTAGGAAAAATTCCCCTTCTTTCAAATTATAAATTGTGCAATGGAGCTATTCCCTAAGAAATCTATGATGATTCATTTGTTGTTCTGAACCTTTTGTCTATGCCTTGTCTACGAGATGATAGAGATAGTAATGTTCAAACTCTTAAAAATGAGATCCTCTGTGGTAGAGTAATTAGAATGTAGAGAGATTGCCCCAGGCTTGAGAGAAGCCAACCAATGTGCTATGTTGTTTGACTAGAAAGAGTGCACTATTACTTATATAAATCATGTGTTTGAGTTAGCTATAGATGTATCCAAACTCTTTCTTTCAAAGATTGCTTTTGATGTTACCCATGAGAGAGAGAAACTTATGTATCTAAAGAGTTTATGTTGCCACCTAGGAGTGTGATTTGGAGGTCTTGTAAACTATAAGTAAAGTTGTTACCCCTAAGCTAGAAGGATGATAAGAAAGAGGAGATAACCAAATAGTGAGAGTTACGATTGATTGAGGCTTGTGACATAAGTTATTTGCCCCTTAGCTAACTGAGATATTAGTGAGTGGATTCCCACAAGTCTTGGGCAATGGGTAGTAAATACCATTTGATGTTTATCATGAGGTATGGAGGAAGAGTTCTTATTATGATGAGTTAGAGTGGCTCAAACTAGTAAGAGGTTTAAGTAAATATGTTAGGACTCTGGATGTTGATAGCTTGGGAGGACTGAAAGTAATGATTTTGATGTGGGTTTGATCCTACAAGATAGTTTACAGATCATAGGTGATACTACGGGTCATAGAGGAGCTTCGTCGATTAAAAACCATAAAAGTGAAAAGTTGAGAAACTTCTACAAATTGACTTACGAGGTACTGGGATAGACTGTATAAGGAACTCAACCTATAGATTGGATCTCATGGGCTGAATTGTCAGTTTTATGAAGAGTGTGACATGTTTTCAAGGTTATAGGTCTAAACTACGCTTGTGATTCTGGAGTGAGAGCCTTATGTGATTTAAAAAGTTATGAGCTTAGTGAGATAAGGAAGTATTGATAGAGCATTAGCCATGTGATTTTAGTAGACCTATGTTCTTAGATGGTTACCTAGTAAGTTATAAGTTAGTATAGTATAAGAGGAGTGTGTGAAGCAAAGTCAAAGCTTGAATTTTGAGGAGCGATATGAAGGAGATAATATTATGAAAGTGATAGTCTTAGTTGAAGGTTTGATCTAAGAGTCTTGCTATAGTGTGTGTTCGATGTTAAGATGTTATCTTGTAACGAGTGAGATGTTATGATGTATAGTAGAGGTACCCCTTATATAGAGATAGTGAATTGAGGATGGAACACTAGATGAGAGGGAGCATAAGATGGGTATTCGTAATACAGTAAAGTTGTGTAAAGCTATAAGTTATGACTTGCTATGAGAATTTAGATAGTCTAGTTGAGTTGTCAATGTAAGCATTTTTTGTCACCTTTAGTAAATGATAATGAGTCTTGTCGTGTAATCTAAAGACTTCCCTAGTTATATATATTTTGGATCTTAGAAGTTGAACGCAAGTAATTTTAACTAAGAGGTTAGATGATAAGAGTGATATAAAGCTTCTATGCATGCCAATAAGAGTAGTAGGTATAGAAAATGCCTACGAAGGTAGAAGGAAGCTAAGAGTCGCATCCTAGAAGAAGTTCTAATAGCGATTTTACATCATTGAGTATAGCACAACAAGAGAATTTGAGATGTTAACGTGAATACTGATACCTCAAGATGTGTAGAGCATTATGCTTATAGCTTAGTAAAGGGATATGATTCACAGATTTAGGAAGAGGACCTTTGAGCCAAGGAGGAGATGGGGAGTTGATTGACCAAACTGAGTCTTGAGTTTTGATAATGATGAGTTGACCAGGATGAGATATTGATGTTTTTCAATCTCTTATATCCCCTAAAGCTAGGTTGAGGTGATATTTTATTCCTGTCCTTCGAGATGCAACTTGAGTTTCACAACATGTTCAATTTCATAAACACATGATAGATCCAAGAAGGGCAAATGATGTTGTATCGCATTATGAATGCTCTCAGATTTAATTTCTTAAATGTATCGTGCTTGTGATCTTTTCCTCCAAGCTTTTCCAATAATCCTTGCTTCTAGTCTTGATAAATGATGTTGATGATAATAGATGAGTTATTGTTGATGAGTGAGTGTGGATGTTCTTTGACGTGATGATAATGATCTCCTCCTTTGATTAAGGTTGTAGACATAGAGAAAGAGAAATATGAGACATTGTGGTATGATGTAAATAAGTAAGAGTAGGCTATCGATGATTTTGAGTGATTGTTGTGGGTAGATGAAATAGATGTAGTAATGGGGGAGTAGTTTTCTCTAAAGGAAATTCCTGAGGAAGTATGGGACTTGAGTTGAGGATTAACTTTGTAGGAGTATGATCATCTTAGGAATAGCACTCTGGGCTTAGAATTAGGCTTGACCAGAATAAGAGGATGTGGGTAGGAAGAAATTTAAATAGAAGCTTTATGCTTTAAATTGACGATATAGTACCATGAAGGGGAGCATAGTTGAGATAAGGTGTGAGGTTGGGAGTTACCCATGGAGTGTTATGCACCTTGATGATCCCATTCTCAATTAGAGTTGAACTCACTTTCTAGGTGTTCGAGCGATTTGAATTGAGTGCATTTCAACTTTTCATTTATGCTTGACGATGAGGATGTTGAGCTATCCTTGACATAATCGACATTTCCATTCTTGCGTTGTTGTTTTATTTCATGAGTCTGAGTAGAGTTTATTGAGGTCGATGAAGAGTTAAGAGTTGGAGTTGTTGGGTGAATGTTGAGATTAGTCCCGAGTATTTTCGTGCCTTGATGCCCATATTTACTCACCATTCAAGGATGAATGATCCCAAGGGGGAGATATTGTGATACCTCATAATTCTATCCTCATATGTACCTATGATTCAAGCCTATATGTGGGAAGTGTTTTAGAGTCATAAGAGACCTCTAGTACTTAGACGAGTTCAAGACTTTCTTATAAATTGAGTTTTTTGTGTTGGATTATGCAAGGGTCAATATTAAATGATCATAACTTCTAGCACACAAAGACCTAGATGACCTATAACATACCAAATGAAATTTCTTTGAATTAGCTTTCCAACGCAACTGGTTTCACCTTATTCCGAGTTTGGAGTCAAATGTATTGACCATTTTACTGAAGATTGCCAGTGCAGAGTTACACTACGAAACGTCTATTACGAGTCGTAGGTTGGGGTACAAGTCGTAGTGTGGGCTCGTAGCAACTTTCAAAAACTCTAAAATTGTGCCAAAGGGTTGAGAGAGGGGTCCTATGAGTTGTATACAGTGTACGGGTCGTAACGGGGCCCGTAACGAGATTTTGACAGCTTTTGAGAAAGGTTATTTTCATCAATTTCCTCCCAGTCCTTTCAACGTACAGCCGTTTTGGGACTAAATATAAGTCCTAAAACAGATCTTTAGCCTCATTCTTCTTCTATTTTCACCTAGGGTTTTCTCGAGCAAGGAAAGGAGAAAGGAGAAAGAGTAAGGTTCTTGATTTCACCATAAGAATCCATTGAGGTTTGATTGTTCCTTCAATTCCCAAGTATGTAAGGCTCACTAAAGTGTGATATTTTGTTCCTCATACGCCCTTCAACTTCTTGAGTTAAGATTTGGTAAAGAATTGAGCTTTGAGGAATGATATCATCTAATATTGAGATTATGTACTTATTATGAATTCTCTTGATGTTTTTATAGAAATTTATTACATCATATCATTTCTATATGGTATTGAGCTAAAGTTTTACACTTGATAGCATGAACTCTAAATTTCATGATTTATGAGAAATCTATGCATATTTTGAGTTGAGGTTGAGTTTTGAAGGCTTGAATTGAATATTTGAGTTGAGTACTTTGAGTTGAGTTATTGAGCATTTTGAGTTGAGTAAATTGAGTATTTGAGTTGAGAAATTGATTTGGATGTATGTTCATGTTATTCACTCACATGAACCCAAAATGATGATTATACCTTATCCCTTTTCTTATTCATTTTTCAAAATGAATTTGATGGTCATTTTTGTATATGAGCATGAGTTTTGAGCATAATTTACTAAATCTATATGAGCATGAGGTTTTTTTTTGTGAAATAGAGCATTGAGTTTAAATGACGTTTTGAGTACACATTGATGATGATGCAAATAAATATTTTTTTAAAGTATATTTATTGAAGATGATGAGTTGATTTATGAGATGATGATGAGTTGAGTTATGATGCTGATGAGTCAATGATGACTTAGTTGATGAGTTGATGAGTTGAGCATGTTTTAATCTTGGGAGGAGTATTGAGCACCGAGTTGGGTGATTGAGGTGCACTTCAGAACTACATTTGTCAGCGTAGGATGGTCGTTTCAGGATAATATTGGCGACTTTTGTCCCACAAGTGAAAACCCTTTAAGGATCCATGAGGTAGAGTTGACGCGTCTTTTTTCGTGGAACGTTAAGGACGGGTGATGCAATGATGCCATATTCGTTGTCCATCACCTAATTATGGGTGATGGGAGGTATGTCGATTGGAGAAACTCCTAAGCAACATGTTTTAAGCATGATATTTTAAATTGCGGCATTTTCACTAAGTATATCTTGAAAAGCATAAAATATTTGGAATTTGCACATTGAGCTGAGCATGAGTTGTTGAGTCAAGATGAGTGAGTCGAGCCTTATTTTCTTGAGCTATTTTACATATCAGTATATTCCATGTACTGATGTTCATTCTGGGTTTGCATCGTTTTGTGATGCAAATATAAGAGATAGAGGATTTTAGCCCATGCATTGTTGAAGTCTTTATCAGTACATTCCAAAGTTGGTGAGCTCTCCTTGCATTCCGAAGGAGCCTTTTTCTCTTCTTACTGTCATGAAGTATCTTTTATTTTCTTTGAGTTGAGGTGTTCATGGCCTGTCGTGGCACCATCTAGATTCTTGACTAGAGGCTTCAGAGACATTGACTAGAGGATTGTCAAGTATTATGTATTCCAAATTTATACATTTAAAACCATGAGTTATTTGATGTTATATACATATATGTATATTTATTCACATGATGCCCTTTTATTTGAGTACTATTCTTCCACTGTCGAATTAATGTGACGATGAGACCAAATGGTTCACTTGGGGACTAGCAATAGTCCCTAAGTACCGGCCACACCAAGGGTACCCTCCTGGGACATAACAGCTCCTCTGAAGTTTAGTCTTATCATAATAAAAAAATTATTTTCCCCTTTTTGATCATGGACTGTGGCAAATTTTTTGAGAGGATCTCAAAAATTCTTCTACGAGCACATTCCTTATCGAACGAGTAACTGAGGTAGAATTTTTTAGAAGGATCTAAAAAATTCTTTAATAGAAATTCGTGCAAACTAGGGCAGAAATTTTTGAGTAGCTCTCAAAAATTTCAACAAAGTCGAATTCAGAATTGAAAGATTAGACTTCAAGAGGACTTCAAGATGAAAGACTGAATATCAGCAACATATGGAGCATGCTGGTCGAGCCAAAGCTACATATCAACCTCCCATTATACAAACTAATAGTTTTTCTTTAAACGTAGAAAATACAGGTACACATGCTAAGATTGGCCTCTTCGCGTCATGTAAGCAATTATAACTTTTCTTACAATAGGAGAAGTGTAAATTATCTTATTATTTTTAATCTCGGCCTACTTGAAATTGCATTTTGCATTGGCCTATTAAATTTGCATGAAATTGCATTTTTGCATTGGCCTATTGAAAATTACATCGTTGTATTGGCCTACTAAAATTATGTGAAATTACATTTTTTTTACATTGCCTACTGAAAAAATTGCATTTTTGCATTGGCGTACTACTCAAATTACATGAAATTACATATTTGCATTGGCCTACTAAAATTGTGTGTTGTAACACCCCCGTGAAAAGACCAAAATACTCCAAAAATTGACCTTGCACGTATCACGTCTTCCCATGCTTTATTTGTAAATCCGAGACCAGATTTACAATCAGTGCGAAAAATTGAGTCGAAAAAAGGTCTTGACTCGACTTTAATGTGAAAAAACTCAAATTATCTTTTTTCAAAAATTTTCAAAATAGTGAGGTTTCTGCGCTCCTTCTATGATGCGCTAGGCATGCGGAACCATTATTTTTTTTTAAATTTTGATGAAATCTGACTTTTTGCGAAAACCTGGCAAATTACACTAGTGCATTCTCAACCTGTTTTGCTTCTTTTAATGGGGAAGGGTAGTTTCGACCTATCCCATACCCCCTAATCCTAAACTAGTTAGTTTAAGATGAATTTAAGTCCAAAAACATATTCTTTTTCACATTCATTCGTTCAAGAAAGAAAAACCCTCCCAAAAACTTCAAGCGTAAAATCAAGAACGGTTAGGGCCTACAAGAAAATTCCTTCAATTCACCAAGAGTTCTTTCCAAGGCATGTAAGGTCATCCTAAAACTATTATTTTTGAGAATATCTTTTAAGATAGAAGTTAGTTTTACCCATGAATTTCAAGTTTTAGTTGGCCTCAAATCCATGTAAAATTTTGTGAAGTATGTTAATTTTCATGGTACGTATAGATTCTTGATGAATATTATGATTCTTGATTTCCATATCATTCAATTAAAGTATTATTATCAAATTTATGCTCATATATGAACAAAATTCACTATTGTTGAGGTTTCCTAAAAATCTTGTTATTATTTCAAGAAAAGAAAGACTAGTATGAGTACCATTTAAGCTAAGTTTAAGAAGTACATTTCAAGAATTTGGTTCTTGCATATTAGCTAAGTAAGCTAGCATGATTTGAATCCCTTGAGTTGATAGTGGTTTTCAATCAAGTTAAAGAATTTAGGTGAGAAAGCTAAGGGATGGATCCACTCCCCTAGTTCTTCGTCCCCTACCCCAGCAAAGTACGGGATAGCTCTGGCAGCATGGGCAAGACGCTATATCACCACGAAGCTCATAGTAGTGGTTGTCGGTTAGAGAAACTCCCCAAGTTAAAAGATATATTTTACCTACCAGTTTTTAGCATGTTAATTTCAGCATACAATTATCATTGTTACTTCATTATGAGATATGTTCATGTCCTTTAAGAAATATTTTGTTATCCTAAGTTACTATTTTGGCCATCTTACATACCGTACATTCCACGTACTCACGTTCTTAGGACCTGTATCATTTCATTATGCATACGCAGGTGACAAAGCTCCTCAGCAGCCGCTTCGTTGAGGACTAGACAGCTTCTAGCCAACTAGTGAGGCATCTTCTTAGTCAGAGGCTCTTGAGTTATTATGTTTTAGTTTAGCTTTTATTTTTAGTTCTGGCTACTTGGGGCCTATCCCAATAGTCCATTCAAATAGCTTTTGTAGAGGTTTCATAGGCTATGTGTCAGTATTCTTGTTACAGTTATTCAGTTGTTGCTTATGCACTTTTACATTTGGTTTATGTAGACAATTCAAGCATAGCTTGTTATTAATAGTTTTCCACTATTATTAAGTCTTCTATTGAGTAAGTAGCCAGTCCAAGTGGTTCACTTGGGACCAAAAATGGTTTTCGAGTGCCAGCCACGTCTAGGGTGTAGGCTTGAAGTATGACAAGTTTACTCAGTTATCTCGTTATGCCCCAGCTATGATGGCAGGTATGCATACTAGGATGGATCTCTTCATGTTCGGGCTCTCTCAAATGACTAAGAGAGAGGGCAGGAATGTGATATTGATTAGGGATATGGATATAGCTCATTCGATGACATATATTTAGTAGGTAGAGGAGGAGAAGATGCAGGACAAAGAGGATTTCAGGAGCAAGAGGGCCAAGACATCAGGCTAGGAGACAGGCAAGAGGGGAACTAGAGGTAGAGGTCACTCATCTTTCCAGCCTAAGACAACCGGACCAGCACCTTCATTTTCTAGTGTAGCTGTACCGAGGGTCAAGAATGAGCAGGGATCACAGCACTGCAGGTTTCCAGGCAGCCAGTCATAGGGTAGTGTAGCTCAAGGATCAAACCGTTATCCTACTTGCGGTAAATGTGGTAGGTCTCACCCCAGAGAGTGCCTTATGGGCACGAATGGTTGTTACAAATGTTGTCAGGTAGGACACTTCTTAAAGGACTACTCTATGGGGAAGCAGAATATGAGAGATACTAGGTTACAGACAGTCTTTTTAGCATCGCAGGGTAAGCCACCTCACAGGGGTGCTACAGCAGGGACAAGCAGGGGTACAAACCTCTTGTATGACATAGGCACCAAACAGGAGTAGGAGAACTCCCCAAATGTAGTTACAGGTATGCTCAAAATCTTTACTTATGATGTCTATGAATTATTAGACCTAGGAGCCATATTGTCTTTAGTAACCCCATATGTAGCTGTGAAGTTTAGGGTCAATCCAGAATGACTTCTTGAGACTATGGAGAGTCTATTTTAGCCTAAAGAATCTATAGGGGTTATCCAATCTTCGTTTATCATAAGACTATTATAGCTGATTTGGTGAACTTGACATGGTGGAGTTTGATGTCATCCAAGGTATAGATTGGCTTCATGCTGGGTATGCCTCTATAGATCGTAGAACTAGGGTAGTCAAGTTTTAGTTTTCTAAAGAACCAATCTTAGAGTGGAGGGGTAGCTCAGTAATTCCTAAGGGTCACTTTGTCTCATATCTCAAAGCCAGAAAGTTAATCTCCAAGGGGTGTATATATCACCTAGTTAGATTTCAGGTTCTCGTGCTAAGGCACCACCTCTTAGTATGTCCCCATTGTGAATGAATTCCCAGAAGTCTTTCCTGAGGATTTTCACAGAGTCCCTCCTAATAGGGAAATAGACTTTGGGATAGACACTCTTCCAGATACTCAACTTATATCCATCCCTCCATAGCGTATGGCTCCTTCAGAGCTAAAAGAGTTAAAGTTGTAGCTGAAAGATCTCTTAGATAAGGGTTTCATTATCCATACCTCCATAGCGTATGGCTCCTTCAGAGCTAAAAGAGTTAAAGTTGTAGCTGAAAGATCTCTTAGATAAGGGTTTCATTAAACCAAACGTCTCACCGTGGGGTGCTCTAATTCTTTTCATACGTAAAAAAGATTGTTCTCTATGGATGTGAATAGATTACCATCAGTTGAACAAGGTCACCATTAAGAACAACCACCTTCTTACCAGAATTGATGACTTATTCAACCAATTTCAAGGTGCTACCTATTTTTCCAAGATAGATCTCAAATCTGGGTATCATTAGCTTAAAGTTAGAGAGAGAGACATTCCTAAGACAACATTCAGAACCTGTTATTGTCGTTATGAGTTTTTGGTCATGTCATTCGAGCTGACAAATGCACTAGCAGCTTTCATGGATCTTATGAATAGGGTGTTGAGGCCATACCTAGATATGTTCGTTATTATGTTCATAGATGATATCCTGATCTATTCCCGTAATAAGGAGAAGCATGCAGACCACCTTAGATTATCCTTTATACCCTTAAGGATCAGCAGCTATATGCTAAATTTTCCAAATGTGTGTTCTGGTTAGCACCTATGGCATTTCTGGGGCAT
This sequence comes from Solanum virginianum, assembly GCA_000787875.1. Taxonomy (NCBI): domain Eukaryota; kingdom Viridiplantae; phylum Streptophyta; class Magnoliopsida; order Solanales; family Solanaceae; genus Solanum; species Solanum virginianum. The sequence goes on from DF360653.1 coordinate 75,019, forward strand.
ATTGTGTCCGGACAAGGTATCCAAGTTAATTCCCAAAAGATTGAAGCAGTAAAAAATTGGAGAAGGCCCACAACTCCCACAGAGATAAGGAGTTTCTTGGGCTTGGCAGGTTACTATAGACGGTTTGTAAAGGGGTTTTCTTCTATCTCAGCTCTTTTGACTAAGCTAACTCAGAAAAAGACTAGTTTGAATGTTCGGAAGCTTGCGAGAAGAGTTTCCAAGAGTTGAAAACTAGACTAACCACAACCTAGTCTTATCCCTACTAGATGGAGTTGATGATTTCATGGTATATTATAATGCTTCCAGAGTTGGCTTGGGCTATGTACTAATGCAGATAGGCAATATGATTTTTTCCAAGAATTTTCAAAATAGTGAGGTTTCCGCGCCCCTTCTGCGACATGCTAGGGAAGCGAAACCACTCTTTGTATCATATGCCTCCAGACAGCTTAAGATTCATGAAAAGAATTACCCAACTCATGATCTTCAGCTTGTTGTGGTGGTGTTTGCTCTAAAAATCTGGAGACACTATCTTTATGGTGGGCACATGGATGTATTCATAAACCACAAGATCTTGCAATGTGTATTTGGCCAAAAGAAGTTGAATCTGAGATAGAAGAGATGGTTGGAGCTGCAAAAAGAATATGATATGAGTATCCTCTATCATCCAGGTAAAGCTAATGTAGTTGCTGACGCTCTTAGCATGGTGACCAGGGGAACACAACTCATGTTGAGGATGAAAAGAAAGAGTTCGCTAAGGAGGTTCACAAACTAGCCCGTTTGGGGGTTCAGATTGAAGATTTGAACGAAGATCGAGCCATTGTCAGAAATGGGTTACTAAGGAGGTACACAGACTAGCCCGTTTGGGAGTGCAAATTGAAGATTCCAGCGAAGGTGGTACCATTATCAGAAATGGGTCAGAGTCATCCTTAGTGGTAGAAGTGAAAGAAAAGCAAGACAGGGATCCCATCCTTCTCCAATTAAAAGAAGATGTTCAGAAACAAAAAGTATTAGTGTTCTCAAAAAGAGGAGATGGTGTCCTGAGATACTAAGGTAGGTTGTGTTTTCCAAATGTTGATGGCCTTGGAGATAGGATCTTGGTTGAGGCTCATAATATTAGATACTCTATCCACCCAGGTGCAACAAAGATGTATAGAGATTTGCGAGAAGTCTATTGGTGGGGTGGTATGAAGAAGGACATTGCAGAGTTTGTGTCTTGATGCCCAAATTGCCAACAAGTTTAAGTTGAGCACCAAAGGCCTTGTGGTGTAGCCTAGAACATAGAGATTCTCGAATGGAAGTGGGGAATGATTAACATGGAATTCACCATAGGCTTACCTTGAACCTGTAGACAACATGATTCGATATGGGTCATAGTAGATAGAATGACCAAGTCAACTCATTTTCTACCAGTCAAGACGACTGATACAGCTGAGGATTATGCCAGACATTATCTTAAGGAGATTTTTAGTCTGCACGGGGTCCCTATATCCATTATATCATACAAAGGAGCTCAGTTTACAACAAAGTTTTGGAAGTCATTTCAGAAGGGGCTTGATACGGAGGTGAATCTTAGTACAGCTTTTCATCCGCAGACAGACCGCCAAGCAGAGCAAACTATACAGACCTTGGAAGAAGTGTTGAGGGCGTGTGTGATAGACTTTAAAGGTAACTGGGATGATCACTTACCCTTGATTGAGTTCTCTTATAATAATAGCTTTCAGGTCAGCATACAGACTGCACTGTATGAGGCCCTTTGTGGGAGAAGTGTTGATCACCCATTGGGTGGTTTGAAGTTGGTGAGGCAGGGTTGATAGGGCCTGATCTAGTGCACCAAGCTATGGAAAAGTGAAGGTCATCGAAGAAAGGCAAAAAATATCCCAAAGTCGGCAAAAGTCATATACTGATGTTAGGAGAAGAGATCTAGAATTCGAAGTAGGTGATTGGGTGTACCTGAAGGTATCACTAATGAAGGGAGTTATGAGGTTTGGGAAGAAGGGTAAGCTAAGCCCATGATATATTGGTCCTTATCAGATTTTAAGAAGAGTGGGCAGCACTGCATACGAGTTAGAGTTACTAGCACAATTAAGCGCTATACACCCAGTATATCATATTCCATGCTCAAGAAGTGCTTAGGTGATCCCTCTTTAGTTGTTCTGATTGAAAGTGTGGGAATTAAAGATAACTTGTCATATAAAGAGGTCCTAGTATAGATATTAGACCAACAAGTTCGCAAGTTGAGGACCAAAGAGATAGCTTCGATGAAAATGCTGTGGAGAAACCAACTCATGAAAAAAGCCACATGGGAAGCAGAAGAAGACATGGAGGCCAAATATCCACACCTGTTTGTTGGCCTAAATGAGGACCTTGAAGGTAAACTTACATACTTAAGACTTATGTTAGTTTAAAGTATGGAAATCTTATTGTCTTAAGCTAAATTTTTTATACTATTATCATTCGAGGATGAATGACCCCAAGGGGGAGATATTGTGGCAGCCTCGTGAAAAGACCAAAATAACCCTAGAATTGACCTTGTGCGTATCATGTCTTCTCATGCTCCATTTTAGAATTTGAGATTGAATTTATGATAAGTGCAAAAAATTAAGTCGAAAAATCTTCTCGACTCGACTTTAACGCAAAAAAACTCGAATTATTTTTTCCAAGAATTTTCAAAATAGTGAGGTTTCCGCGCCCCTTCTGCGACATGCTAGGGAAGCGAAACCACTCTTTGTATTTTCAAAAATTTTGACAAAATCTAACTTTTTGCGTAAACCAGGCAAATTACACTAGTGGGCGATGCGCACTAGTACATTCTCAGACTGTTTTGCTTCTTTTAATGGGGAAGGGTAGTTTCAACTTATCCCACACCCCCTAATCCTGAACTAGTCAGTTTAAGATGAATTTAAGTCCAAAAACATATTCTTTTTTCACATTCATTTGTTCAAGAAAGAAAAACCCCCCAGAAACTTCAAGCGTAAAATCAAGAATGGTTAGGTCCTTCAAGAAAATTCCTTCAATTCACCAAGTGTTCTTTCCAAGGCATGTAAGGCCACCCTAAAACTATTATTTTTGAGAAGATCTTTAAAGATAGAAGTTAGTTTCACCTATGAACTTTCAAGTTTTAGTTGGGCTCAAATCCATGTAAATTTTTATGAAGTATGTTAATTTCCATGGTACATATAGATTCTTGAAGAATATTATGATTCTTGATTTCCATATCATTCAATTAAAGTATTGTTATCAAATTTATGCTCATATATGAACAAGATTTACTGTTGTTGAGGTTTCTTGAAAATCTTGTTATTATTTCAAGAAAAGAAAGACTAGTGTGAGTACCATTTAAGCTAAGTTTAAAAAGTACATTTCAAGAATTTGGTTCTTGCATATTATCTAAGTAAGCTAGCATGATTTGAATCACTTGAGTTGATGTTGGTTTTCAATCAAGTCAACAAATTCAGATGACGAAGCTATGCTGTAAGTTGGGCTATGTTCCCGAGAAAGCAAATTTTAAGAATTCCAAGTCTTTAAGTATGAGCTATGTAAGTATTTTGGGAGTAATATTGAGCACCAATATGGGTGAGAGTATAATTAATTACTCGAACTCATAAACTATGTAGCCAGCATAGGATAAGATTGTACCACGGTACATTCCTCTTTAGCCACTGAGATGGCTTAGTTTTGGGATGGATCTACTCCCCTAGTTCTTCGTCCCCTACCTCGGCAAAGTATGGGATAGATCTGGCAGTATGGGCAAGACGATGTATCAGCATGAAGCTCATAGTGGTGGTTGTCAGTTAGAGAAACTCCCCAAGTTAAAAGATATATTTTACTTACTAGTTTTCAGCATGTTAATTTCAATATACTAAATGTTTATTATCATTGTTACTTCATCATGAGATATGTTATGCCCTTTAAGAAATATTTTGTTATGCTGAGTTATTGTTTTGACCATCTTATATACCATACATTTAACATACTGATGTTCTTAGGACCTGCATCATTTCATGATGCAGACGCAGGTGATAGAACTCCTCAGCAGCCACTTTTTGAGGACTAGACAGCTTCCAGCCAATTGGTGAGGCCTCTTCTCAGTCAAAGGCTCTTGAGTTATTATGTTTCAGTTCAGCTTTTCTTTTTAGTTCTGGCTACTTGGGGCCTATCCCAATAGTCCTTTCAGAGAGCTTTAGTAGAGTTTTCATAGTCTATGTGTCAGTATTCTATTTACAGTTATTCAGTTGTTGCTTATGCACTTTTACATTTAGTTTCTAGAGACAATTCAAGCATAGCTTGTTATTTTAATAGCTTTTTCCACTATTTCTAAGTCTTCTACTGAGTAAGTAGCCAGTCCAAGTGATTCGCTTGGGATTGAAAGTGGTTTTCAAGCGCCGGCCATGTCCAGGGTGTAGGCTTAGAGCGTGAAAAACTTGGTCAAGAGTCCTAGGGAGTCTATAAAACCATATCTAGTAAAGTCTGTATTATGGGTGTGACGCATGCCACATCTATAATAGGGAGGCTACGGGACATTAGGAAGAGATTATTACTTGTTATTCTTTGTCTCATGCTTCAGAGTGTATCTCTGTGAAGTCCTTTCTAACTCATGCGTTCATGTCATGTCTCTCAGATCATGCCTCCTCGTAGAGCTAAAGAACCAGTAAAGGGTAGTAAATGCCTAGCTAGGAGAAATACAAATCAGCCTGGTCAAATTCCTGAGGAACCTAGAGGTCCAGCTGTGCTTATGGAGTAGCCACAGCAGGCAGACATCACCAATGCTGAGCTTTGCCAGGCCATTCAAACTTTGGTTCAGGCAGTCACTACTCAAGGAGGTCACCAGGGAGATAGCAAAAATGATGGGTCAGATACCACCAGAGTTAGGGAGTTTCTAAGGATGAACCCACCAAAATTCATGGGGTCCAATATGAAGGAGAATCCTGAGAACTTCATTAAGGAGCTCCAGAAGGTGTTTCAGGTGATGCATATAGGTAATTATGAACGGTTTGAGTTGGCTGCCTATCAGCTCAAGGGGGTAGCTAGACTCTTGTTCGACCAGTGGAAAGGGACCAAGGCAGATGGGGCGCCAGCTATTAGTTGGGCGGTGTTTGAGGAGGCCTTTTTAGGACAGTACTTCCCCAGAGAGATAAGGCAAGCTAAGGTAAGGGAATTTCTATATCTAAAGTAGGAGAATATGAGTGTACGGGAATACAGCATCAAGTTTACTTAGCTATCCCATTATGCTCTAGCTATGGCGGCAGATATACATACTAGGATGGATCTCTTCGTGTTTGGGCTCTCTCGAATGACTAAGAGAGAGGGAGGGAGTGCGATACTGATTAGGGATATGGATATAGCTCATTTGATGACATATGTTTAGTAGGTAGAGAAAGAGAAGATGCAGGATAGGGAGGATTTCAGGAGCAAGAGGGCCAAGACATCAGGCCAAGAGACAAGCAAGAGAGGGACTGGAGGTGAAGGTCACTCATCTTTCTAGCCTAAGACAGCCGGACCAGCACCTTCATTCACTAGTACAACTGCACTGAGGGTTAGCAATGAGCAGGGATCACAGCAATACAGGTTTCTTGGCATCCAGTCACAGGGTAGTGTAGCTCAAGGATCAAACCGTTATCCTACTTGTGGTAAGTGTGGTAGGTCTCATCCCGGAGAGTGCCTTATGGGCACGAATGGTTGTTTCAAATGTGGTCAGTAGGGGAACTTCTTGAAGGACTACCCTATGGGGAAGCAGAATATGATAGATACAAAGTTACAATAATCTCTTCAGCACTACAGGGTAAGCCACCTCACAGTGGTGCTACAATAGGGATAAGCAGGGGTATAAACTGCTTGTATGTCATAGGCACCAGATAGGAGCAGGAGACCTCCCCAGATGTGGTTACGGGTATGCTTAAAATCTTTACTTATGATGTCTATACATTATTAGACCTAGGAGCCACATTTTCTTTTGTAACCCCATATGTAGCTGTGAAGTTTAGGGCCAATCCCGAATGTCTTCTTGAGACTATGGAGAGTCTATTTTAGTCGAAAGAATCTAAAGGGGTTGTCCAATCTTTGTTTATCATAAGTCTATTGTAGGTAATTTGGTGAATTAGACATGGTGGAGTTTGATGTCGTCCTAGGCATAGATTAGCTTCATTATAGGTACGCCTCCGTAGATTGCAGAACAAGGCAGTCAAGTTTTAGTTTCCTAAAGAACCAGTCTTAGAGTGGAGGGGTAGCTTAGTAATTCCTAAGGGTCAGTTTATCTCATATCTCAGAGCCAGAAAGTTAATCTCCAAGGGGTGTATATATTACCTAGTTAGAGTTTTGGGTCTCGTGCTAAGGCACCACTTCTTAGTATGTCCCCATTGTGAATGAATTCCCAGAAGTCTTTCCTGAGGATTTTCCCGGAGTCCCTCCTAATAGGGAGACATACTTTGGGAGAGACACTCTTCCAGATACTCAGCCTATATCCATCTCTCCATATTGTATAGCTCCTTTGGAGCTAAAAGAGTTAAAGTTGCAGCTGAAAGATCTCTTAGATAAGGATTTCATTTAACCAAATGTCTCACTATGGGGTGCTCCAATTCTTTTCGTATGTAAAAAGGACTATTCTCTATAGATGTGAATAGATTACCATCAGTTGAACAAGGTCACTATTAAGAACAAGTACCTCTTCCCAGAATTGATGACTTATTCAACCAACTTCAGGGTGCTACCTGTTTTTCCAAGATAGATCTCAGATCTGGATATCATCAGCTTAAAATTAGAGGGGGAGACATTTCTAAGATAACTTTTAGAACTTACTATTGTCATTATGAGTTTTTGGTCATGTCCTTCCGGCTGACAAATGCACCAGCAGCTTTCATGGATCTTATGGACAGGGTGTTGAGGCCATACCTAGATATGTTCATTATTGTGTTCATAGTTGATATCCTGATCTATTCCCTTAATAAGGAGGAGCATGTAGACCACCTTAGAATTATCCTTTAGACCCTTAAAGATGAGCAGTTATATGCTAAATTTTCCAAGTGTGAGTTCTGGTTAGCACCTGTGGCGTTTCTAGGGCATATTGTGTCCGGGGAAGGTATCCAAGTTGATTCCCAAAAGATTGAGGCAGTAAAGAATTGGTCAAGGCCCATAAATCCCACAGAGATAAGGAGTTTCTTAGGCTTGGCAAGTTACTATAGATGGTTTGTAGAGGGGTTTTCTTCTATCTCAGCTCCCGTGACTAAGCTGACTCAAAAAAACACTAGTTCGAATGTTTGGAAGCTTGCGAGAAGAGTTTCCAAGAGTTGAAAACTAGGCTAACCAAAGCCCAGTCTTATCCCTACCAGATGGAGTTGATGATTTCGTGGTATATTTTGATGCTTCCAGAGTTGGCTTGGGTTGTGTACTAATTCAGAGAGGCAAAGTCATAGCTTATGCCTCCAGACAGCTTAAAATTCATGAAAAGAATTACCCAACTCATGATCTTGAGCTTGTTATGGTGGTGTTTGCTTTAAGAATCTGGAGATACTAACTATATGGTGGGCACATAGATGTATTCACAAACCAGAAGAGCTTGCAATATGTATTTGGCCAGAAGGAGCTGAATCTGAGATAAAAGAGATGGTTGGAACTGCTGAAAGACTATAATATGAGTATCCTCTATCATCTAGGTAAAGTTAATATAGTTCCTGATGCTCTTAGCATGGTGACCATGGGGAGCACAACTCATGTTGAGGATGAAAAGAAAGAGTTCGCTAAGGAGGTTCACAGACTAGCCCATTTGGGGGTACAGATTGAAGATTCGGATGAAGGTGGAGCCATTGTCAGAAATGGGTCAGAGTCATCCTTGGTGGTAGAAGTGAAAGAAAAGCAAAATGGGGATCCTATCCTTCTCCAATTGAAAGAAAATGTTCAGAAGCAAAAAGTATTAGTGTTCTCAAAAGGGGGAGATAGTGTCTTGAGATACCAAGGCAAGTTGTGTGTGCCAAATGTTGATGGCCTTAGAGATAGGATCTTGGCTGAGGCTCATAATACCAGATACTCTATCCATCCAGGTGCAACAAAGATGTATAGAGATTTACGATAAGTCTATTGGTGAGGTGGTATGAAGAAGGACATTACGGAGTTTGTGTCTAGATACCCGAATTGCCAATAAGTTCAGGTTGAGCACCAAAGGCCTTGTGGTGTAGCCTAGGAAATAGAGATTCCTGAATGGAAGTGGGAAATGATTAACATGGACTTCCCAACAGGCTTACCTCTAACCCATAGATAGCATGATTTGATATGGGTTATAGTAGATAGAATGACCAAGTCAGCTCACTTTCTACTTGTCAAGACGATTGATACAACTGAGGATTATGCCAGACTTTATCTTAAGAAGATTGCTAGGCTGTATAGGGTCCCTATATCTATTATTTCAAACAAAGGAGCTCAATTTACAGCACAGTTTTGGATGTCATTTCAGAAGGGGCTTGGTATGGAGGTGAATCTTAGTACAACTTTCCATCCGCGGACAGACGGGCAAGCAAAGTGAACTATACAGACCTTAGAAGATATTTTGAGGGCGTGCATGATAGAATTTAAAGGTAACTGGGATGATCACTTACCCTTGATTGAGTTCTTTTATAATAATAACTTTCAGGCCAGCATATAGATTGCACCGTATGAGGCCCTTTATGGGAGAAGTGTAGATCACCTATAGGGTGGTTTGAAGTTGGTGAGGCAGGGTTGATAGGGCCTGATCTAGTGCACCAGGCTATGGAAAAAGTGAAGGTTATCTAAGAAAGGCTAAAGATAGCCCAAAGTCGACAAAAGTCATACAATGATGTTAGGAGAAGATATCTAGAATTTGAAGTAGGTGATTGGGTGTATCTGAAGGTATCACCAATGAAGGAAGTTATGAGGTTCGGGAAGAAAGGGAAGCTCAGCCCATGATATATTGGTCCTTACCAGATTCTGAGAAGAGTGGACAGTGTTGCGTACGAGTTAAAGTTACCAGCACAATTGAGCACTATACACCTAGTATTACATATTTCCATGCTTAAAAAGTGCTTTGGAGATCCCTCATTAGTTGTTCCGGTTGAAATTATGGGAATTAAAGATAACTTGTCATATAATGAGGTCCTAGTACAGATATTAGACTGACAATTTCGCAAGTTGAGGACTAAAGAGATAGCTTCGGTGAAAGTGTTGTGGAGAAACCAACTCGTGAAAAAAGCCACATGGGAAGCAGAAGAAAACATGGAGGCCAAATATCCGCACTTATTTGTTGGCCTAAATGAGGACCTTAAAGGTAAACTTACATACTTAATACTTATGTTAGTTTAAAGTATGGAAAACTTGTTGTCTTGAGCTAAATTCTTTATACCGTTATCATTCGAGTACGAATGACCCCAAGGGGAAGATATTGTGATAACCCCATGAAAAGACCAAAATACCCTTAGAATTGACCTTGCGCGTATCATGTCTTCCCATACCCCGTTTGAAAATTCGAGACCAAATTTGCAATCAGTGCAGAAAACTGAGTCGGAAAATGGTCTCGACTCGACTTTAACGCCAAAAAACTCAAATTACTTTTTTCCAAAAATTTTCAAAATAGTGAGATTTTCATGCCCCTTCTGCGACACGCTAGGGATGTGAAATCACACTTTGTTCTTTTTTCAGAAATTTCGACGAAATCTGACTTTTTGCATAAACTAGACAAATTACACTAGTGCACAATGCGCACTAGTGCATTTTCAGACTGTTTTGCTTCTTTTAATGGGGAAGGGTAGTTTCAACCTTTTCCACACCCCTTAATCCTAAACTAGTCAGTTTAAAATGAATTTAAGTCTAAAAACATATTGTTTTTCACATTCATTCATCCAAGAAAGAAAAACCCTCCCAGAAACTTCAAGCATAAAATCAAGAACGGTTAGGGCCTTTAAGAAAATTCCTTCAATTCACCAAGAGTTCTTTCCAAGGTATGTAAGAAACTTCAAGCATAAAATCAAGAACGGTTACGGCCTTTAAGAAAATTCCTTCAATTCACCAAGAGTTCTTTCCAAGGTATGTAAGGCCACTCTAAAATTATTATTTTTGAGAACATCTTTAAAGATAGAAGTTAGTTTTATCAATGAACTTTCAAGTATTAGTTGGGCTCAAACCTATGTAAATTTTTGTGAAGTATGTTAATTTCCATGGTACGTACAGATTCTCGACGAATATTATGATTCTTGATTTCCATATTATTCAATTAAAGTATTGTTGTCAAATTTATGCTCATATATGAACAAGATTCATTGTCGTTGAGGTTTCTTGAAAATCTTGTTATTATTTCAAGAAAAGAAAGACTAGTATGAGTACCATTTAAGCTAAGTTCAGGAAGTACATTTCAAGAATTTGGTTCTTGCATATTAGCTAAGTAACCTAGCATGTTTTGGATCACTTAAGTTGATATTAGTTTTCAGTCAAGTTAAAGAATTCAGATAAGAAAGCTAAGTAATAAGTTGGGCTAAGTTTCCAAGAAAGCAGATTTTAAGATTTCTAAGTCTTTAAGTATGAGCTAACAAAGTACGGGACGGCTCTGGCAGCATGGGCAAGACGTTGTATCACCACGAAGCTCATAGTGGTAGTTATCGATTAGAGAAACTCCCAAAGTTAAAAGACATATTTTACTTACCAGTTTTGAGCACGTTAATTTCTGCATACTAAGTATTTATTATCACTGTTACTTCATCATGAGATATGTTCAACTCTTTTAAGAAATATTATATTTGTTAAGTTACTATTTTAGTCATCTTACATATCGTACATTCCACATACTGACGTCCTTAGGACCTGCATCATTTTATGATGTAGACGCAGGTGACAGAGCTCCTCAATAGCCACTTCGTTGAGGACTAGACAAATTCCAGCCAATTGGTGAGGCTTCTTCTCAGTCAGAGACTCTTGAGTTATTATGTTTCAGTTCAGCTTTTATTTTTTGTTCTGTCTACTTGGGGTCTGTTCTAGTAGTCCTTTCAGACTATTTTAGTAGAGGTTCCATAGACTATGTGTCAGTATTCTATTTCCAGTTATTCAGTTGTTGCTTATACACTTTAACATTCAGTTAATGAAGACAATTCAAGTGCAGCTTGTTATTTTAATAACTTTTTCCACTATTGTTAAGTCTTTCGCTGAGTAAGTAGTCAAGTCAAGTGGTTCGCTTGGGACCAGAAATGGTTTCCAAGTGTCGACCACGTCCAGGGTGTAGGCTCGGGGCGTGACAAGTGAATTGCTTTTTTGCATTGACATACTACATTTGTATTTTTGTATTGGCCTACTAAAATTGCATAAAATTGCATTTTTATATTGGCCTACTAAAATTGGATGAAAATTTGCATGAAATGAAATTTTCATTTGGCCTACTAAAAATGCATTGAAAATTGCATGGCATACTGAAAATTGTATTTTGGGCCTACTTCAAAAAAAAAATTACATGGCCTACTAAAATTGCATTTTTTGCTTACTAAATTGCATTTTTTGCCTACTCAAATTGCATTGTCTTCTTTGAAAAATTTACCATGGCCTTCTGGAGTTACATTTTGCCTACTAAAATTGCATTGCCTTCTTTGAAAAATTTTACATGGCCTACTAAAATTGCATTTCTTGACTACTAAAATTGCATTGCCTTCTTTGAAAATTTACATGGCCTACTAAAATTGCATTTTTGCCTACTGATTTGCATTGCCTTCTTTGAAAAATTTACATGGCCTTCTAATGTTACATTTTGCCTATTGAAATGGCATTATGTTCTTTCAAAAATTTTACATTAGCCTGAAAATCACATGAAAAAATATTATACCCCTAAGGCATCATAGTCCAAAGACATCATTTTTCTTCATGGCCTAAGGATATCATATCATGGCCTAGGAATTTCATTTCTACTTATCATGCCCTTAAGGCATCATTTTTCATTGCCTAAGGACATCATTTCATGGCTTAGGGATTCAATTTATGATTTTCATGATCCAAAGGTGTTATTGTCCAAAGGCATCATCTTTCATAGCCTATGGACATCATGTCATGACTTGAGGATATAATTTATGATTAGTATGGCTCAAGACGCCATCCTTATTGTCTTATGGCAAATTTCATGGTCTAAATGGGAACTTGCATCATGCTTATGAATTCACTTCACTACTTAATACATGTGCTCTAATCATTTTATCTAGTGTTTTTGAAGTTACAGATTGCAAATTTTGTGGAGTTCTATAGATTCTTCCATTCGATCCGAAGACAGGCCTCTTGCAATGAACCCTTGACTTTTTCTTTCACGCTGTCCGTACTATCCCATGCTCTCACTCTTCTATTACCATCCAAACCATATAATGTATTATCGCTTTTTGTACCTTCTTATCTTTCCAATTCAAACTACTATCGCTCCTACTTCAAGATCCGAACCGTTAATTTTTATTTTTAGGAATTTCATCCAATCCTAAATCTAGAACTATATACGGCCTGATTCTCATATAACCAGGGATATGTAGGTGACATGAAACGGAAGTATCGGCCACAATATTTTTCACAATCTTAATCATTCTATTTGGTCCCTCCGATATATTTCATCGGTCGGACAAAATCGACTACTCCGTCAACTTTCTTTGCTCGACAATTCGTCATTCAATCTCGAGCAAAGAAGGGGCAGCTGTTGACACTCAATTTTGACCAACCGATACCCATTTTAGGTTATCATTTGATTAAAATATGTATGTTTTAAAAAATTTAAATAAAGGTTTTTTAAAAAAATTTATTCAAATAATCACGTATTTTTTATATATTTTTAAAATTTTCAAAATTTGTTTGTTAATTATTTTTGTCATTTTAAGTTACCTTTTATTATTAATATGGTTATTTTTATTATTTACTTTTATTATTATTATTATTATTATTATTATTATTATTATTATTATTATTATTATTATTATTATTATTATTATTTAGTGTCATATTTTAAATATGAATTTTTACCATTTTATTAATTTTTAATTAAAAAGAAAATTTTAATATGTTCAAATATTTTTACACAGTTATTATATATTACGTATTTTTTTATGTAAAATTATTTATGTATATATTAAAAAAATATCTTGTACAATTAGTTAGATGGAAACCTATTCGATTTCATCTCAATTCATTCAATTCGTAGCCTTTTCTACCAAATTCATTTCAATTCTCGTTAATTTCTTTGAGAATCATTTCAATTCTAGTTAATTTCTTTGAGAATCATCTCAATTCTAGCCTATTCTTTACAATTTATTTCATTTCTAGTCTAAATTGGGTCAATTTGTGACTTAATTTTAAATTTTCAATTCAATTAAATCAAATTTGGATACCTATTTTTTTATCCGAATAACCCATATTTTATTCCCATGATCCGTCCCATATTGTGAAAACTAATCTGAACCTTCCATCTTGTTTTGATCAATGGCCATGATTAATCTCCCTTTTTTAACTTACAACATCCCAACATTGTCATGCCCCAGGAGGGTACCCTAGGTGTAACTAGTACTCGAAGATTACTGCTAGTGCCCAAGTGAACGGCCTAGTCTCATTGCATTCGTTCAATCAATTCAATAGTGGAACAAAATGGAGAAATAGTTAACTATCAATGGGCTATTAACTCAAACTATCACAAGGAGTACGAAATAAAAGAGAAATCCAATAATAATAAGAAAATGGGGAAAACAATCCCAACATCAACTATCAGTTATCCATGTCTATGAAACCTCTATAGCTAACCTCTAAGAAGGTACCATGACAGGCCATAGCGACCACAATCAAAGAAAATAACTCATAATAACTGGAAGGATAAATATGTCCTCCGGAAGCAAGAGAGGACTCACCAAGTCTCTGTCTGGGATCTGCAAACCTCAACGATTGACCTGCTGAAATCCTCTATCTACAGAAACTGTATCATTAAATGATGCAATGCCAAATGACGTTAGTACATAGAATATACTATATGTAAAACAGGCTAAAGTAAACAATAAACAATGACAATCAGCTCACCAGTCGCTTATCCTCAACTCAGAGTAAAAAATAGAATTCTATCACTTCAATATCCATCAGGACATCATACCTTTACCTCAACCTCAGAGTACTATTAACATGAACTTATCTGGGAATTTCTATAACTAACAACCACCACCTATGAGCTGATAATGATACAAAGAAGACATATCATTGCCACATCCGTTCTATACCTTGCCGGTCTATAACTAACAACGACCACCTATGAGCTGATAATGATACAAAGAAGACAGATCATTGCCACATCCGTTCTATACCTTGCCGGTGTAAAGAACGAGTTTGTCGAGGATCCCAAAAGAAGTCTATCAAGCCCTCTGCGGGGTAAAGGAAACATCTACATTCACGATCCAATTCTTTCCTACGCTAGCCATGTAGTTAATGAGTGCGAGCGGGACTCACTCTTACACCCATTTCGGTGCTAATATTCCTCCCAAGACTCAATATGCTTATAAGTCTTTCAATACATCAAGAATTTCCATCACTCAGCCCCTACAGGCAAGAACACTCAATTCATCTCATCATCTATCAACTCAAAGAGTAGGATTATTCCTTCAAACTAAGGTTCAACTCCATGTAACCTCTAAGAACCCTATTTCCATTTATTTCAGTCATCAATACTCTCATTTCAAAACTCAGACTCCAACATGATTCAAAGAATCAAGGCTCTAGTCATTACCCCTAAGCTCATTCTTGAAGTCTTTAACAGAGAATTCATGTAGGGTAAATACATAATCACATAATAATGCATGTAAACAGTAAATTTAAGGCATGATGATCATCAATTTAATATAATTTGTATAAATTAAAGATAAGTTTCAAGATAACTTTCAATAATTACAATTCAAGACGCCTCAATCATCAACTATCATCCTATTACATGTATGGGGCATATGGAAGAACAATTTCATGCTCTGGGTGGCCTTTACATACCTGGGATGAAGATTGTTTGAATCTTCAAGGAAATCTTGACTTGGAGTAGAAACCCTCAACCCTCTAGTCTTCTTCTCTCTCAGATAGTACGTTTAGCTTAAGAAAATATAGATTTTGAACCCTCAATCGCTAATAAATGAACTTTAAAATACGTTTTAAGACTTAACAATGGGTTAGCAATACCCAGAATACCCTTTTCGTAATTAAAAGAAAAACTTCAAAACTGGTGTACTGGTCTGCGACGCGCCAAGGGCACGAACCAGTACATTTTCACCATTTTTTGAAAATTTCAATTCCCATCAAAATTTTAAAAAAATAACAAGTGCATCTCTGCACCCCCTCCGCGTTATACCAGGGACGTGGACAGACACTATTTTTGCAACAATTAGCAAAAATTATTTTTTGCTCCGGTTGCTATTAAATTGGATCGAGACTATTTTCTGACTCAATTTTTTGCACTATATTAAATCCGACCTCAGATTTCCCATTAGAGCTTTAGAAGACGTATTGTCCACATGACTATGTTTCAGGGCCATTTTGGTAATTTCATGGGGCATTACATCATCTCTCCCTTGGGATCATTCATCTTCGAATGATGAGTAAGGATAGAATAAAAGCACGAGCGACCTCAAAACTCACCTCGTTCCTCACTCGAGAACTCTTGAATTTTTAACTACCCATCGCCTATTTATCTCAGTCTTAGGCTTGGGAATAGAATTAGATAAATGCATCAACTCAATAAAAAGAGGCATTCAATAACATTAGAGATAAGGACATTTACCATTAACATTATCATTATTTGGCACGAATAGGTATGGGTATTCATAGCTTCCTCAACAAACTAGTTCCTCCATATAACTATAACAGAGGCTATCTCTTTATTCCTCAGCTTACGAACTTTTCGATCAAGGATCTGGACTAGAATTTCTTCATAAGATAAACTGTCTTTTACTCTCATTCTCTCAACAGGAATTGCTAAGGCGAGATCCCCTAAACACTTCTTTAACATTGACACATGGAACACTGGGTGAACTCCATCTAACTCAGAAGGCAAGTGTAGCTCATACGCAACCTTGTCAATCCTTCTCACAATCTAGTATGGTCCGATATAACATGCACTCAACTTTCCCTTCTTACCAAACCTCATGACATCATTCATGGGTGACATCTTCAAGTACACCCAATCATCCACCTCAAACTCTAAGTCTTTTCTCCTCACATTCGTGTAAGACTTTTGACGGCTCTGTGCTATCTCTAATCTCTCTTTGATAACCTTTACCTTTTCCATGGACCAATGGACAAGGTCTGGTATGATCAATTCAGTTTCACCAACCTCAAACAAACTAATTGGTGATCTATATGTCCACCCGTATAGTGCCTTATAAGGGGTCATCTGAATGTTGGCGTGGTATCTATTATTGTACGCAAACTAAATTAATGGTAGGTGGTCGTCCCAATTATTCTTGAAGTCAATGATGTAAGCTCTCAATATATCCTCCAAAGTCTGATTGATGTGCTCTGCTTGTCTATCCGTCTAATGGTGAAAAGTTATGCTCAGATGTAATTTCATACCCAATCCTTTCTGAAAAGATCTCCAGAATTGAGAAGTGAATTGAGCTCCTCTGTCCGAGATGATGGCCAAGGGAACCCCATGCAACCTCACAATCTCATGAATATATAGTCGGGCATACTTCTCAACCATATAAGTTGTCTTGACTGCCAAGAAGTGGGTTAATTTTGTCATCTTATTAATAACCACCCATATCGAATCATGCTACTTCCAGGATCTGGGTAAGCCAGTGATGAAATCCATATTGATCATCTCCCACTTCCATTCTGGAACTTCAAAGTTCTAAGCTAAGCCACATGGTTTCTCATGTTCGACCTTAACCTATTGACAATTGGGGCACTTAGATATAAATTCAGGAATGTTTTTCTTCACCCCATTCCACCAATTGACTTTTCTCAAGTCGTGGTACATTTTGGTAGAACCAGGGTGGATAGAATATCTGGAGCTATGAGCCTTGGTCATGATCCTATCTCAAACATCATCAACA
>DF360653.1:97103-107254 GCA_000787875.1 Solanum virginianum
CTTAGGAAAATTTAATGTTTTTTAGCTCTGGTTACTCTTAAATCGAGTTGAGACCATTTTCTAACTTGATTTTTCACGTTGATTGCAAACTCGGTCTCAAATTTTCCATCAGAGCTTTGAAAGACGCATTGTATGTATGACTATATTTCAGGAGCATTTTGATAATTTTACGAGGCGTTACAAATACCCTAAAAAATATTTCACTTCTCTCTCAAAAAGAGAGAGAGCTGCTGCCCCTTTCTCTCTCTGTGACCGGTGACACCGCCGCTCTCTGGCGAAATCAGCCACCGTTGCAGCCTATTATCCTCTCTCCTTCTCCCTCTTCCTGTTCTCAACCTCATCGGCAAACCACCGCGAAAACCCCCATATCTCTATCATCGTCACCAGCCGCCCTTCACCTCCTTCGCTCCATTTTCCTGGCCAGAAAGCCCCTTATCGTATCACCCACTTCATTTCCTCCATCAACTAGCCACCATGCGGTAGCTTCATTTTTTGTGGCCGTCCAAACAGCCCCAAAAATGAACCCTTTAACTCCACCCGAACATCCCCTAAATCAGCCCCATTTTCTCCCGAAATCCAACCCCTAAACTAGTCCCTTTTAACCCAAAACCCATCGGAAAGACCCACTTGAAGACCCTTCTCAGTCAACGGCCACTAGTCAGATGCCCACCAAAACTACGACCAATAATGGTGATGTTCCGCGGTCAATCTTATTGGAAAATTCATTCTGATATATTTTAATTTAATTTCTAATCCCTATCATTTCAACACCTCGTTACCTTTTAATTGATTGTGAGCTCTGTTGGTTTGTGCATAGCTATAGCTATAAGATTTCTTATGTGAATTTATGGAGCAAAGTTCAGTAACTGACTACTGGTGTTTCTAATTTTAATGTTCCATGGTTCTCTCCTTATGTTGAGATTTTCGTTTTCGTTAATCGAACGTGTATTTTATTGATTCCAGTGTCTGGTACTCTCCTCACTTGATGCTATAACCTAGTAAAATCTGAATAAATTGTGTATGTAGAAGTATAATTTTTACTTGTCAATTGAGTATTTGATGTCCAGTTTATTTGTGGTAAGATGTGATTAGTTTTGTTAATTGAATATTTGATACCCAATTTATTTATGGTAAGATGTAATTAGTTTTTCTTTACAGCATATGTAATTGATAGTTATTATTCAAATTTCTATTTCTTTTGAGTTTTTCCTATTCTTATTATGGTAGAAATTGCTTATTTCGAATTTTAACTGCATAAAATCCGCTTGGTACCTGTGATTATTTCCATTTTTGTGTGCTTATATTCTGATTTTTGGTAATTGAATCCTATGATTGATTAATATACGATTTTATTCCTCCTCCGATTATGATAATCCTGAAATTGGATTATTCTCTTGGCTTTGTTGCTGAGTCTCTAGTTGATGTATAAGCAAGGACCCTTTTTCATTCTCACATACTCTTCTTTCATATGAAAATAAGTAGAACCTTCACACTTCATACTACACAGAATACTCCATAGACTGCATCATTTTATTCTATTCTAATATTTTCCACGTTAACATTCTGTTTTGAAAACGAAGAGAAAAAAAAATTACTTTCTTTATTTTTCTGTTCATCCTCCTGTCAAGTTCAAGATCAAGTTGGATTAATTGTAAGTTTTTACTCTCATCTTTTATTCATATGTTCTTGAATTTTTTTATTGTTTAATTTTACTATTTTATTTCTGGTACTGCTAGTACTTTTTAAAGCGTTGCAGGTTTCTTTAATTTTCTTTTTGCAATCAAGGAAGTGAAGAGTCACTTGGAGATGGGGAGGATCTGGAGTAGAGGATTGAATATTTATTTTTATTTTTACTCTTGTGTTGTATTTTGTTTTCAAAGCCTTGTAATAACAAAATAGTGAAATCGGGGATCTACTTTAAAAGGGGGGAGGGGAAATATGTGCTAACTTTTTTCTTTATTTTTTTATGTCCCAAATTAATTTGTGATAATGTTTTCACATAGGCAATATTAGGACTCAATAAAAAAAATATAGTTATGTGAATTGCTTGTTTAACAAAATTTCTTTTTCTTTTGTTAAAATAAAAATTATAGATATCATGCCTATAGGATTAAAGTTTGTTCAATATTATATTTTTTTAGATATCATGTTTTTAGGACTTGCCTATTAATCTAAAAATTATATATGATTCATATTGTTCTTATTTTAGAAATCATGCTTAGGAAAATTTAATGTTTTTTAGTAAAAATCATGTAATCTTGATTTTGAGTATGCTTAATTATTCTTTTCATATGTTATAGAAATCATACTTTAAGTTATTTGTTAGAAATCATGTTTTAGGCTATTAATAGAAATAGTGTTTTGCATAAGGATCATGTCTTTAGGCTATTTGTTATGTTGGTATTTCTCTAGAGACCATGCTTATAGGATTTTGTTTTTATGCTAGAGATCATGCTCATAAGATCTTACTTTCGAATAAAGACTTGTAATAGAAAACATGCCTATAGAATTTTGTATTTTTAGAAATCATATCATTAGGGTTTACTATTTTGGTTTCCCACATGTTAGAAATCATGCCCATAGAATTTTGTTATTATCTATAATAGTTTTCACATTTTTAGAAATCATGCTATTAGGGTTTAATATTTTATTTTTCTCACATGTTAGACATCATGCCTATAGGATTAAATTTGATTTTAACATGTCACATATCATAATTGTCTTTAATAATTTCTTTTTAATGATTTTCAGAAAGTTCATTTTTAAAATATTAATACCTTTACTCAACTAGCTAAGTTAAAAGTTCTTGTAACACCTGGTAAAATTACCAAAATACCTCTACAACTGAGATATGCACATAACGCATCTTCTCAAGCTCAGATAGGAAATTTGAGACCAAATTTGCGATCAGCGCAGAAAATAAAGTCAAAAAATGATCTTGACCCGATTTAAGAGCAATCGGGTCAAAAAATAATTTTTGAATAATTATTCAGAAAGAGTAAGGGTACGCAACAGGGTTGCAATGCAGATCCATCGCGGACCCAAAACAGTGAGGGTACGCGATAGCTTCGCGACGTGGATCCATCGCGGACCCACACCTATATATTTCCTTATTTTTTTACGGGAATGAATCTCTGAAATTCACAGGTGTGCGACAGGTTCAAGTCGCGAACATGTTATCTCGACATGTTCCACCAAGTTTAAAAATTTTAAATCTTTTGAAGGGCATTTTAGACTTTTCCCCACCTCTTCTATAACTTAACCCACGACCCATATAAGTCATTTTGAGGAGTAAATAGGGTCAAAACCTCCATTCTAAGTCTTTTACAATACTTTAAAGTTAGGGCTTGAGAGACAAGAAAGAAGAACGTGATATTGGAAAATTCAAAGAGAATTCTTGACGGGTGATTTGAAGAGCTACGTATGTAAGGCTAAACGAAAACATGAGATTATTTTTTCATGTGCCCCATAGATGGTCATAGATGAGTTGAGAGTCCATGAATCCCCATATATGTTTTTTGAAATACTTTCTTGATAATTTTCTCAAAAATTGTATCAATTACAAGTATTTTCATATGTTGATGATCATCATAAACTTATTTTCTTAAATTGAATACTTTTCATGAGATATTGTATAAACTCTATATGTTAACTTTTGAAAGCATGCTTAAATGAACCTAGGGATGGAGTCTAGAGCCTTGATGTGAGTATGATGATGGTAATCTTGATGTGAGTATGAGGTTGAGTTATTTTGAGCTTGATAACCCTATGAGTCTTCATAATTGAGTTCTTGATTTTTGGTCTAAACAACTTCTTATAATTGATGATCTGAGTCCTTGAATTCTTAGAGGAGAATTGAGTGCATTGAGATGGGTTAAAGTCCCTGAAATAATAGAGGACACTTGAGCTTGAGTTAAGTGAGATGAATTAAAGTCCCTGAAATAACAGAGGACCCTTGAGTTCGAGTTAATTGAGGCTATGAGTGTCTCCATGAGACCAATTGAGATGATGAGTGCCACTTTGAGGCTACTTGAGATGGTGACGAGGAGTCTTATGAGCATTGAGTCTTGGCAGGAGTATCGAGCACTAAAATGAGTAAGAGTGAGTCCCACTTGCACTCATTACCTACGCCAGCCCAGTGTAGGAGAGAATTGAACCATTACATCTCATGGTCCCCTCTCGAGTTTACATCCCTGAAATCAATAAAGGATGGCAGAGTTCAAATTCCTTATGGAACATATTCGTTCCATACCTGGCAAGTACAGGACGGCTGTGGAAATATCAGCGTGATTGTTGTACAACCCCTTGCTCATAAGTGATTGTTGTCGGTTAAGAGAAACTCCCAGAAAGTTCCCAAACTGAGTTATCTGAGTCGAATGAGATGAGATGATGAGATGAGTTAAGATGAGATGAGTTTGATGTGGTTGATGAGTTGATGGGTCACTTGTCTACTCTTTATTCTTGCTTTAGATAGACATTTGACTTGTTGATTTTTACTATCCTTGATGTTGATTGTTGTTTCTATATTATTCTACCTGTTTCGGTTTCACTCAACTATTTTACATACCAGTACATTCCAAGTGCTGATGTCCCCTTTTGGACTGCATCATATTATGATGTAGATACGCAGGATAGAGGTCATTAGTAAGTGAATCATTAAGGACCATCAAGCGTTCAACAGATTGGTGAGCCTCCCCTACTTCGGAGGATTCATTGCATTATTTTCATCATGCTTTAGAGTTAGTTTTGCTTATATTTTTATTTTGATTGAGGTAGTCATGGGTCTGTCATTGGCACCACCTAATAGTGATAGTGTCTTCATAGACTAGAGTCAGATGTTGATGTTGGAACTTGCGAGCTGGTTTCTTTTTACTAGCCTTTCATTATATTATTATTTAAGACTAAATAATTAGCTGTGCCTATTTATTCCATATGTGTTCTGCTGATTTGTAGAATGTGTGAATAGACGAATGTGATGTGGCCAAGTAGTTCTCTTGGGGACTAGCAATAGTCTCTGGGTGTAGGCCACATCTTGGGTCCCCTCTCGAGGCATGACAAACATGGTATTAGAGCACGAGTTCAAGTGTCTTAGGGAGTCTATGAAGTCGTGTCTAGTAGAATCTTGTTTATAATTGTGTTGTCAACCACACTTGATAAATAGGAGGCTAAAGGACATTAAGAATTATAGTGCTATAGAGTTATACTCTATGAAAGTTCTATTCTAATTCGTGCTTTTTGCATTGTAGAATTGTGATCATGCCTCCCAGAAGAGTCGTCAGAGATAGAGAGTGTCCCGCCAGACAGAATGTCAATCCACCTGAGCCTCAAGGACATGAGGTGCCCATAGGTCAAGTTGTCCTTATTGTACAGCCCCCGCAAGATAAGGTCTCTAATGTTGAGCTTCGCCAAGCTATAAAAACTCTAGTCCAAGCTGTCACAGCACCTACTGCGAGACCAGGAGCAGCCCGGCAGGATGCACATGACACTTCTAGAGTCCGATAATTCTTGAAGATGAATCCGTCTGAGTTCACAGTGTCTGCATCCAATAAGGATCCTAAGAACTATATGGAGGAGCTTCAGAAAGTGTTCCAAGTGATGCATGTGGCCGATACTGACAGAGTGGAACTAGCTGCTTATCAAATAAAGGGGTAGCTCGACTATGGTATGACCAATAGAAGAAGGATAGAGGGGAGAATGCCCCCTTGATGACTTGGCCTTTGTTCAAGAAAGCTTTCTTAGGAAGTTTCTTCCCAAGGAAGAGGAGAGAGGCAAAGGTAAAAGAGTTCTTAAACTTGAAATAGGGTTATATGAATGTACAGGAGTATGGGCTAAAGTTCACACAGCTATCCCACTATGCTCCGGACATGGTTGCTGACATGAGGGGGAGGATGGGGATGTATGTCGATGTGTTGAATAGAGGGCCAAAGAGAGATAGAAGGGGAGTAATGCTCGTGAGTGATATGGATATTGGGAGATTGATGACCTTTGTGCAATAAGCTGATGAGGAGAGGCAACATGATAGAGAGGAGTTTAGAAGTAAGAAGGCCAAAATATCCAGCCATGGGGTTGGGAAGAGAGGCAATGGAAATAAGTTTCCAGCACCATCATCTGCTAGTGCACCTATACCTAGAGTCAGAAATGATTAGAAGTCTCAGAATGTTGGAGCCTATGGGTCTCATTCACAAGCTAGTGTGGCTCAAGGTTCACGAGGAAAGCCACCATGTGGTACATGTGGTAAGCTACACTTAGGTAGGTCCGTGAGGGGACTGATGTGTGCTTCTGGTGTGGTCAAGTAGGGCATTATCAGAGGGACTATCCAAAGTGAGCAGACCGGGCTTAATCTTCTGCACCAGCTCGGCTAGCTAAGGGAAATCAGACCACTTCAGGCACAAGCGGAGCTACAAACCGATTGTATCCCATGGGCAGTCGACATGATTAGGAGAACTCCCCAGATGTTGTGATGGGTATGATTCGAGTCTTTTCTATTGATTGTTATATGCTGATAGATCCTGGTACTACATTATCTTTTCTGACTCATTATGTGGCCAGTAGATTTGATAGAACCCTTAAGAGTCTTCTTGAACCTTTTGATGTTTCTACTCCCGTGGATGAGTCTATTCGAGCTGAGAGAGTCTAGAAAGTTGCGTAATATCCATCCATCATTGAATACTATCATTGATCTGATTAAGTTAGATATGACTGATTTTGACTTGATCCTCGGCATTGATTGGCTCCATGCCTATTATGCCTCCATTGATAACAAAGCCCGAACTGTTAAGTTCCAATTTCCAAATGAACCAGTTCTAGAGTGGAAGGGTGATTTCGTAGCACCTAAAGAAAAGTTTATCTCATACCTTAGAGCTAAAAAGATGATTATTAAGGGGTGTATTTACCACCTCGTAAGGGTTAAATCTGATGATGTTGAGCCTCCAACTCTCAAGTCAGTTTTGTTCGTGAATGAGTTTCTAGAAGTGTTTCCTGAGGATCTTCCCGGAGTCCCTCCTGATAGGGAGATTGATTTCGGGGTTGTTCTTCCTGATATCTAGCCTATCTCAACTTCACCTTATAGGATGGACCCCACTGAACTGAAAGAATAGAAGGAGCAGTTGAAAGATTTGTTAGAGAAGGGCTTCGTAAGGTCGAATTTTGTCCTTGGGGTGCTCCTGTCCTATTGGTGCAAAAGAAAAATGGGTCTCTCAGAATGTGTATTGACTATAGGCAACTGAATAAGGTCACAATAAACAACAAGTATCCTCTCCCAAGGATAGATGACTTATTTGACCAACTTCAGGATGCCTCTTGTTTCTCAAAGATAGACCTTCGATCCAGTTATCATCAGTTGAAAGTGAGGGAATGTGATATTCCAAAGACAGCCTTTAGGACTAGATATGGTCATTTTGAGTTCTTGGTCATGTCCTTTGGGTTGATGAATGCACCTGCAGACTTTATGGATTTGATGAATAGAGTATTCAGACAATATCTAGATATGTTTGTGATTATGTTTATTCATGATATTTTGGTGTATTCAAGAGATGAAGAGGAGCATGTGAAACACCTCACAATCATACTTCAAACCCTTAAGGATCATGAGTTGTATGCAAAGTTTTCAAAATGTGAATTCTATCATAAATTTGTGGCTTTCCTAGGCCATATTATCTCTGGTGATAGTATTTGAGTGGATGTACAAGAGATTGAAGCGATTAAGAACTAGCCCAGACCAACCTCTCCAACCGACATAAGGAGTTTCTTGGGGTTGGCAGCCTACAACTGCCGATTTATTGAGGGATTTTATTCCTTATCTGCACCACTGACAAAGCTGACTCAGAAAATGGTCAAGTCTCAGTGGTCCGATGTATGTGAGAAAAGGTTCCAAGAGTTAAAGACTAGACTGACTATTGCACCAGTCCTAACCTTGCCCAATGGAACAGAAAATTTTCTGATCTATTATGATGCTTCGAAAGTTGGATTGGGGTGAGTGTTGATGCAAAAAGGGAAGGTGATAGCTTATGCTTCCACACAATTTAAGATTCATGAGAGAAACTATTTAACCCATGATCTTGAGTTAGAGGCAGTGGTGTTCACAGTAAAAATCTGGCGCCACTACTTATAGGGAGTGCATGTGGATGTATTCACTGACCACAAGAGCTTGCAGTACGTCTTTAGTCAGAATGAGCTCAACTTGCGACAGAGAAGATGGTTAGACTTGCTCAAGGATTATGACATGAGCATTCTCTACCATCTAGGTAAAGCTAACATTGTTGCTGATGCTCTTAGCAGGTTGTAATGGGTAGCATAGCCCATGTGGAGGAAGAAAAGAGGGAGCTAGCTAAAGAAGTGCACTGGTTAGCTCGATTAGGAGTCCAACTCGAGGAGAATGATGAGGGAGGAGTTAATGACCATAATATCCTTGGTGGCAAAGGTGAAAGAAAAGAAAGAATTAGATCTTGTCCTACTCCAATCGAAGAAGGCTGTCCACAAACAGAAAGTGATGGTCTTCTCCAAAGGGGGAGATAGGGTGTTGTGGTACCAAAGTAGATTGTACGTCCAAGATGTTGATGGTATATGAGATAGGATCATGGCTGAAGCTCATAGCACTAGTTAATCCATTCATCCTGGCTCTACCAAAATGTACCACGACTTGAGAGAAGTCTATTGGTGGAGTGGAATGAAGCGGGATATTGTTGAATTTGTTTCCAAGTGCTCGAATTGTCAACAAGTGAAACGTTGAGCACCAAAGTCCATATGGATTAGCTCATTCTGAAATGGAAGTGGGAGATAATAAATATGGACTTCATTATTGGTCTGTCGAGGTCTCGAAATCAACATGATTTAATATGGATGATTATGGATAGGATGACTAAATCGGCTCACGTCTTAGCTAATAAGATAACTAACACTACAAAGGAGTACGCCAAGAAGTACATCCAAGAGATTGTAAGGTTGCATGGGGTTCCTTTGTCCATCATCTCGGATAGAGGAGCTCCATTCACCTCACTATTTTGGAGATCATTTCAGAAAGGATTGGGTACGAAGGTGAATTTGAGTATAGATTTCCATACATAGACTGATGGCCAAGCAGAGCATACAGTTCAGATGTTAGAAGATATATTGAGAGCCTGCGTTCTTGATTTCAAGGGAAATTAGGATGCGCACCTACCGTTGATTAAGTTTGCATGTAAAAATAGTTACCATGCAAGCATTCAATGGCTCCCTATAAAGCTTTATATAGGAGGAGATATAGATCACCAATCGGGTGGTTCGAGGTTGGAGAAGTAGAGTTGATTGGGCCTAACCTTGTTCGTCAAGCAATGGAGAAGGTTAAGATCATTAGATAGCGATTGAAGACTATGCAAAGTCACCGAAAATCCTACACTGACATGAGGAGGAGAAATTTGGAGTTTGAAGTGAACGACTGGGTATATTTGAAAGAGTCACCTTTGAAGGGTGTCATGAGATTTGGGAAGAAGGGAAAATTAAGTCCACGTTATATTGGACCCTATCAGATTATGAAGAGGATTGGGAAGGTTGCCTATGAATTAGAGTTGCTTTCTAAGTTAGATGGCATTCATCCAACGTTTCATATGTCGATGTTGAAGAAATGCTTGGGACATCCTAACTTGGTAATCTTTGTGAAGAGCATCGGAGTGAAGGATAGTTTGACCTACGAAGAAATTCTGGTCCAAATCCTTGATCGTCAGATTCGCAGATTGAGAACCAAAGAGATACCCTCAGTCAAAGTCCTGTGGAAGAATAAATTTATTGAGGAGGCCACATGTGAACCTAAGGAAGAGATGAAAGGAAAATATCCATATCTATTCGTGCCATTGAATGAGAATATTGAAGGTAATGTCCTTACCCTTGACCAAATTGATTAATTGTTCTTGTTGATTGTCTACTCTTAAGTCTGAGTAGAGATTGTTAATAGAAATAAAGAGTTGAAAGATAGATTGATAGATTAAATATTGATAGGAGTTCGAGTCTATTCGTGCCTGGATATCCACCCTTACTTATCATTCGAGGATTAATGATCCCAAGGGGGAGATGATGTAACATCCGATAAAATTACCAAAATAACCCTAGAATGGAGACATACGAATAATGCATCTTTTCAAGCTCGAATAGAAAATTCGAGATCAGAGTGCATGTGGATG
>DF360652.1:3254-21750 GCA_000787875.1 Solanum virginianum
TATGATATGTTATATGATCTGAAACATTGGACTTAACTTTCCCTTCTTGCCAAATTGAACCACATCCTTCATAGGTGAGACTTTCAAGTAAACCCAATCACTAACCTTAAATTCAAGATCTCTCCTTCTCATATCGGAATATGACTTTTATGTACTTTGGATATTTTCAATCTCTCCCTTATCAACCTCACCTTTTCCAAGGCTTCCATGACTAAATCAAGACCTCACAAAGCCATTTCCCCACTTTAAACTACCCAACCAGGGACCTACAATGCCTACCATAAAGAGCCTCAAAATGAGCCATACCAATGCTTGAGTGGTAGCTATTGTTGTAAGTAAATTCAATAAACAGAAGATGTTCATAACAACTACCTTTAAACCCCAAAATACAAGCTCTAAGCATATCCTCAAGAGTTTGGATAGTCCTCTTGGCTTGGCCACCTGTTTGAGGGTGAAAGGCCGCGCTAAGCTTAACCTTGGTACTAAGACCTCTTTGGAAGGACCTCCAAATCTGAGAAGTGAATTGAGCACCACAATCTAAAATGATAGACAAGGGCACCCCATACAACCTAACCAACTCATGTATATACAACTTAACATAATCTTCAACACCATTAGTAGTTTTGACTGGTAGGAAGTGAGCCACTTTGTCATTCTATCCACTACAACCCAAATAGAGTCAAAATGCTTCCTAGTCTAGTTTCATAACTCAAAATATACATAGTCTCAATAGACAAAATTAACTTATCGTATAAAATTGAGATAGATAAATATGCATTTTTGATTAACATTTCATAAAACTCCAACATAATTCATATAGATTAAATAACTTGAAAACATGCAATTTTCATAAGATAGGAAGATTAGGCTCCATGGGTGAAAGGACCCAATAGATGAAACTCACATACCTCAATTTGGGGATTCCTTGATGTAAAATTGAAGGAGATTTGAAGCTTCAGTGGAGTTCTTAAGATCCAAAATTAAGCTTAGGATACTTGAATTTGGATGAAATATTTGTTTAAGTGTTGGAGAGGGTTTTGAGAGGGTCTTGAGTGATATAGAGTTAAAAAATGGCTAAGTATAGCTGTTTTCATACATGTGTGAGCATAGGGCTATGAACCCAAGGCTTTTATGCCGAAACATATTTTCAAGAAAAATTAACACTGATCCGCGCCCATGGAGCATCACGGCCAGGGCGCGTCGCGGTCAGGGCGTGGATCGCCACTGAAATTTGAATTTTTTGAAAAATTATTTTCACTACATTTTCTCTAAAATTGGGGTTACACCTATTTCCCACTCAATTTTTCCCCCTAATCAAGAATATAAAGTCATATTTTCGATATCACGCACAAATTTTGAATATATAGAAATTACAATTATAGACATTTCCAAAGCATATTTTTCTGGGCGTTTCACTCTAAGTAACAAACTCCTCCCAAAAACACTCTCAACACTTTCAAACAAGAAGACCAAGCTAAGGTTTCAAAATTTCTCGAATTTCTAACAAGATTTTCCATCTCTAAAAAAACAAGTATGTGGGTTTGATTGTGGAAACCTTCCATCCACAAGTCCAACCATTCTTCATCTTCAACTATATGAAATTTATGGATATTTGTTAACTCTTTTATATGATAATAATATGAAGAGACTTGTGATATTCTACCTTTTCTGCATGATTATGCGTTGAAAATCCATATGAAATTGATAGATTTTTATAAGGGTTTAATGATATCCTAGCTAAGTTTTATTGTGCGGTGAGTTATTTTTAATAATGTTCAAGTAGTTTCATTTTATTCTTCTACAGTCATTTACTATTTGAATTACATGGTTTAAAACATATGGACATGTACCCACCATGATTTGATTAAGTTGTATACTAAACTTCTATGATATTGATGGCCTTATGGCAAGTTATGCAAACTATGAATGATATGAATTTTGAAAGGGTTGTCATACATGTAATGAGATATAAGAATATTGTAAAAGTTATAAATGATATGAAGCTCTATTCTTTGACATTATGAAGCTTTGGTTTTGATTATCTACTCCATGATATTATTATGATATTATGATGCTTTGCATATTATGGCTACAAGTATGATTTGAATATTCCTTGGGATTATGACCTAACACCGAGAGGACCTTGATAGGTAACCATTATCCCATAACTATGTCTCCACCATAGGTATATGAATTAGCAAATATATCCATATAGCTCTTGTTACATGATTGACCAAAAAAAAGGGGTGTTCCCATATGACACATGTTAGTTAAATACCGAAGTGGGTGATTTTCTCATAAGGTTGTTATCATAAGTTAACTAAAAAGAGTGGTGTTCCCGTAAGGTGTTTATGAAGCACTTTCTGAAATATGGGAGTTCTCGTAAGGTAAGTGTTTGGTTTACCTTGGCAAAGTAAACCACTCCTAGTCTAGTATAGAGTGAACATCGAGATTCCAAGTAGTAGCACGCTTGGTCTTATATGTTGGTTATAATCACTTTCCATCTATATATGATATGTTATATGATCTGATGATTCCTCATGCATATTTTGACTAAGCCATCGAGCATTCATGACATATTGAGCTTCTATTCATTGCTTATGGTCATGCATATTGTTTAATTATGGCTTATGTCCTTTGTTGCAAGGCAGTCCGTTATGTGCTGTCAAAATACAACACTTTTGATACTTAAAACTTGGAATTTTGTGTGTTCTCAATGCGATGTTAGTTGGTTTTATGTGTTTTTGTGTTATGAATGTAGAATTTCAGGTTTGATAATAATTTTTGGAATAAATACAGAACTTGCTGAATTTTGATGCAATGAGGGGCTATTTTTTGAAGTTGATTCTACGAACATGCAAATGAGTCATGAAAATAGTTTGTGCCCTGAGGATTAGAAATTGGGACTTTCTGAAGATTCATCAGATGAAACTCCTTTAAGGGTCGTAAAGGGGAATCATAGACTTGAAGTCTAATTTTCTAGCAGCTTTGTGCGAGACCTTGGTTATGGGCCATGTAATGTAATATGGCCCGTGAATCCCTTTCGTGTGGTGTGCCAATAAGTTATCCTATTTCATAGAGGACTTATATTTTACTTGTTGTAAATAGGTTTTTTAGGTTATTTTTTAGAAGTTTTCACACAAGAGAACTCAGTAATTACCGAGAGAAAATAGTGAGGTTACATTGGAGATTCTTTGAGAACACTTGTATTTGAATTTCATCTTTAATCTTGTGATTCTCTTTGACGTTTGATTTGCCTGTTCTTAATTTAATTGTGTAAGTGTTCAATCATGTTCTTCCAATACATAATTCTTGCATCTACACATAGCATAAGTAGCTAAATCCACAACTATGGTTTTAGGAACCATGAAGAACTAACAAGGTAAAACTAGATAATTCATAATTCTTGGAAAGTACGCATGTATGTATTAATTAACTCTCTTCGCTTTGAATATTTTCTAGTGGTGGTCAACATTAGAACCCACCTAGTGTTAGTGACTAAACCAAGGTAGTAATAAATAGGACAAGAGATTAATTAATCGAATTCGATTGATGTGTTTTTATCTAATCAACCAAACTGGGCCAAGAGGAGGTTGTACTGGGACTAATAGGTAAGGGTTAGTAATACACACTATGGAGATGAGCCAAGTCACATAGTGAAATTCTCCTCTCACCTTTGACCAAAGGACTTGGTGAACTTAACTTACCATCCTGCATACTACACACTATAAAAGAATTAGGTTATCCGGTGATGTTGAGTTAGGGACTCATGGGGAACACAAAACCCTAGTTTCTCTCCATATTGATTTCTCTCTTGTGTTAGTTTATTTTTCCACTGATCATTACAAAACCCCCATTGGGGAAGTAAGTTGGTTAACTACTCGAATTGTAGTAATTGAATTCTCTTGAGGCTACGTATTCCCTATGGGTTCGACCCTAACCTTGATTAGGTTCTATTTCTTGACAACAACCAATTTCTCCTCTAAAATGGAGGAGTAACTTGGGTGAGATCAAGATTTTGGTGCCATTGTTAGGGAATATAGCCAGACTTTATTAATTCATAAGTGATTTGGGTGTTAATCCTTATTTCCCACATTTTACATTTTATGTTTGTTTTTGTTTCTTTATAGGGTGTAGGTATAATGTATGCCCAATACATTAAGTCAAGGTAGACCCTTCACTCTGTTTAACCTAGAGATCCACAGAACGTTGAGAAGAATGACCAAAGACAATACTAATAATGCGGCCAATGTAGCTTTGAACAAAAACGAGAATGAAAATGCTAATTGTGAGAACCTACCTACTCTTGAGGACATTGCTCCACAACCTCAGGATCTTAATGCCAATGCTTATCAATGGAACTAATACAGGCTAAATCCTATGGCTATGGAGGAGACATGAGCTATTACGTTGCCACCACTACTGGCTAACACAAAGTTTGTAGTCTCGAGTGGGTTAAATCAAATGCTGCAGAACCATGGGCTATTTATGGGCTTACCATTAGAGGATCCTCATAGACACCTATGCAATGTTGCATTCGTCTACAAGAGTGTGATAGGAACACAAAATCTGTTTATAGATGTTGTAGGACTTCTCATATTCCCATTGTCTCTCACATGCAATGCAATATTATGGATATCTAAGCTCCCTTAGGTTTCCATCACCAGTTGGGCAGACTTACAGAAGAACTTTTTAAAGAGATACTTTCCTATATCAAAGAAGCTCAAGTTGAAAGACCAGATCAATAACTTTGAGCAACTTCCTAGTGATTTCATCACTATTACTTGGGAGTGATTCACCAAATGCTTGAGGAGTGTCCCAGACCATAAGATAGTTGATGATGCCTTAGTGGAGATCTTCTACTATGCCCTTGATGAGAACAGTCAGGCTTATTTTGACACTATCATAGGGGGTATGTTCTTGGATCAACCATTTGTAAGGATCGCAGAGCAAATGAAGAGAGTGGTCAAGACTAATCGTGTGTAGGGGTAGAGAGACAAAGCATCTACCAAAAGTTCATGCACTGTCAGTGTAGGATCAGAGCAAGCAAAGATTAACAATGAAATTATGCAAGAGCTTGCCTGAATTCGCACAGGTGTGGAGGTGATAATGAAGCAGAACTAGGAATGAGTCAATGTAGTAGTTGATCAACCTCTACGTACACCCGTGTATGTGAGCCTTATTATGATGAGGATGCATGTTTTGTTGCTGAGCAGATGGGGGTTTTGTGGACCAATGCCCAATGGTCAAGAAACCCAAGGTCGGAACTTCAATAGAGATGGAACTTTCATGGATAACCGTGGGTGCAAGAAAAGAAACCCAAGGTCGGAACTTCAATAGAGATGGAACTTTCATGGATAACCGCAAAGGATATTATGATAGGAATAGGGGTCCAGAGAGAGATACAGGTTGGGGTCGTAGAGATGGCTTCAGAAAGGTTCTTATATGCCACCACATAACCTCAACATAGGTGCAAGTAGCTCAAGAAATAAGGAAATGTTTGATCACCTATTGAAGAAAGTTGAGACACAGGATGAGACTTTGAAAGGAATGAAATCTAAGATTTCCAACATCAATCATAAAATTGAGTCTCAGTCTGTGGTTATCAAACAACTTGAATAATAGTTTGGTCAAGTGTAGGCTTAACTTAATCAATGTTAGAAGGGTACACTGCATAGCAACATAGTTCAGAATCCTAAAAATGAAGGGCAGTATATTGAGGTTACTACTCAAGGTGACAAGAAAAGCATTGATCCACCCATGCCAGTTGAGGAGGATGATGTTTGAGAGGAGGCAGTTATGGCCAAGGATGCAAATGTAAGAGATAATAATGGCAAGGATAGGGGGAGTAAAGTTGTTGATGGCCCACAAAAATTGAAGCCCATTCTTAGGCCTCCTCCTTCCTTCCCTTAAAGAATCAAAATGAGGGAGGAGGAAGGCAAGTTCAAGCAGTTTCTCTCAATGCTGAAACAACTCTCCATCAATATCCCTCTCATTGAAGCATTGGAGAAGATGTCAGGGTATGCGAAGTACATAAAAGACCTAGTTACTAAAAAATAAACTGTATGTCAGGAACTCTCCCAAGAGCTTTAGCATTGTAGTGCTATTTCTATAAAGTCACTAGTTCAGAAGCAAGAAGATCCTAGTGCTTTCACCATACCCTGCACCATTGGATATGTGGAGTTCGCCAGGGCACTATGTGATCTAGGTGCTAATATTAATTTCTTGCCCCTTGAGGTCTTCAAAATCCTTGGATTGAGAGCCCCTACTTTAACTAGCATGCAGTTGTTGATGGCTGATCACACAGTAAAGAAGCCTGTGAGGATACTATACGATGTGCTGGTCAAAGTTGAAGAGTTCATATTTCTCAAAGACTTTGTGATCCTGGATTGCAAAGATGACTTCAACGTCCTAATCATATTAGGTAGACTCTTCCTAGCCATTAGGCGAGTACTAGTAAATATGCAAGCTAGTCAGCTCAGGTTTAGATTGAACAATGAAAAGGTGTTCTTTAATATATGTATGTCAATGAAGCATCTAGATGATTTGAAGAGTGACGTTTGGGCAATTGGTGAAGTCTGAGTAACCAATTTGTCCATGTCATACTGCGATAATAAATCAAGCACTGCTTGGGAGGCAACCCAAGTTGTACACCGGCGCTTAGGTGCCTAGGTATGATTTTTGACCCTTTATGTTTTATTTTACTTTAATTGTTTGCATTGGGGACGATGCACATCTTTTTCGATGGGGTGTGGGTCATTATGGGCCTTAGTAAAGTCTGACCAGCTTGGGTCCATTTTGATCCCAACATTTTTTTGCCTATATTCTTTGACCTTGTCCATATTTACTCTCTATTGAATTGGCATGTTTAGGATGTTTAGGTAATATTTAAAGCATATTGTACAAATATCTGTGACAGAAAGCATATTTTTGTGTTTTGTTTGAAAAATGATACCCATCATAAATTTTGATTAGTAGTTAGATAGAAATCATGCATGTTTAGGTGTGTTGACAGTGTTGCTCTAATAAGTGAGGATAATTTGAGATAAAAAGTATTATTTGAGCGTCTTTTGTTGATACTGTAGTCAGTGTCATGTGGGTGTAAGCTTTATTTGCTAGATTCATGTGCTTTGTGCTAATTCAGAACTTGCCTTGTTACTCTAAGTTAGATTGTAGATTAATTGGATTAGGAAAAAATATTAGATCTGTTCTTAATAGCCCACTTAGACTAAATGACCAATCAAAATTGCCTTATTCCTAATGTTTGAGCCTAACATGTACCTATTCTTTTAAAACACCTGATTAACCTAGCCTTTTTAGTTCTAAAATCCTAAAATTAGCCCTGGTCTTTCCTTGACATTGTGCATCTTGTCTGAGGCAAAAATCCTAAGTTGAGGGTGGCTACCAAAAGTATCCCAGGTTCGGAGGATGAATATTGTGCACCTCAACACAAATCCTAAGTTTAGGGTTGCTAGTGTAAGGGTGAAACACAAATATCAGGAGGGAAGTTAGTGATACAAAGAAAAAGGAAAATCATGTACTGGGTGCAAGAAACAAAGAAATGATGCCTTAGTTGTGAGCTAAAGAGAAAAATGAAGTGTAAAAGTAAGGCAAAAGGTTGAAAATGAAAAGAAAGCACCCAGAGTAGCTTAAAATAGGAGAAAGGGAGAATGAGATTAAAAAATAGAGTTGGTAGGGCAAAAGTTTAGAAAAATGCACTGTCAAAGAGGGCCATTAGTCACTATGTTCCCAAAATACCATACCAAAGCCCCCCGAGCCTTCGTTACAAGCCTAGAAATTTCTAAAGTGATCCTAGTCCAAGCAGTTGAAGCTTTTAGTCTTGAGTAAAGGGGCAAGCCTTTGGTATTAGGCATGAATATCTTTTGTGAGAGTGAGTGATTTTACATAGTCCCAATATCACACATGAAAACATCATGGAGTGCTAGATAAGGGACTTCTTTCTGTGAGGGACTTGCATTGCATTGTTAGCATTAGACTTGTACAGTGAATGTGGCTTGTTGATAGTACCTCATTTGTCATAGTTCTATTGTCACATGTACTAATTCGTGTTGGTTTACTAGATGGCTATCTGATTCTTTTTTGAGAAGGTGGTATAGGTATCTGAGTTTGAGATTTATATAATGTATGCCATTGGGTTGAGGTCTGTGTGTTACTGTATTATCTATGTATATTGAGTTCGTCGCTTGAGAAAAAACAATAATTTTAATTTGAGGGTGTTGATGTGTCATCAAAATACAACACTTTTGAAGCTTTAAAACTTGGAATTTTATGTGTTCTCAATGCAATGTTAGTTGGTTTTATGTGTTTTTGTGTTATGTTTTACAAGATTTTAGCTTTGGCATTGATTTTTGGAAAAAATACAGAAGTTGCTGAATTTTGATATAGTACGAGACCTTTTACGAGTCGTGAAGTGGATTTCATGGACAATTCCAGTGAGGGACTATTTTCTGAAGTTTATTCTACGAGCATGCAAACAAGTCGTGAAATCTTTTATGAGTCATAGAAGATGGCTCATGTCCTGAGGATCAGATATTGGGACTTTCTGAAGATTCATCAGATGAAACCCTTTTACGGGTCATAAATCACTTTATGAGTTGTAGAGGGGTATCATTGATGTACTATCAAAATACAACACTTTTGATGCTTAAAACTTAGAATTTTGTGTGTTCTCAATGCGAGTTTAGTTGGTTTTATGTGTTTTTGTGTTATATTTGCAAGATTATAGGTTTGGCCTTGATTTTGGAAAAAAAGTACAGAAGTGGTTGTTTTTGCTGCTATACGAGACTCTTTACGGGTCGTAGATTATTCTATGGGTCATGAAGTGGTTTTGTGAATAATTCTAGTGAGGGGCTATTTTCTGAAGTTGATTCTACGAACTTGCAGATGAGTCGTGGATGGTTTTATGAGTTATAGAAGATGTATTGTGACCTGAGGATCAGAGACTGAGACTTTCTAAAAATTCATCAGACAAAACCCCTTTTTGGGTCATAAACCATTTTACGAGTCGTACAGGGGTATCGTAGAGTTGAAGTCCAAATTTTCAACAATTGTGTGTAAGACCTCGATTACAGGCCGTGGAATACAATACAACCCATAAACTCCTTTTATATGGCGTACCGACCAATTCTTCTATTTTATTTAGGACTTGTATTTTATTTATTATAAATATGTTTTTTAGGTTATATTTTAGAAGTTTTCGCCTAATACTCAAAGAACTCAATAATTAGAGAGAGAAAATTATGAGATCACATTGGCGAGTCTTTGAGAACACTTGTGTTTAAATTTCATCTTTAAGCTTGTGATTCTTATTGAAGATTGGATTTGCTTGTCCTTAATTCTATTGTGTAAGTGTTCAATTATGTTTTCTCAATCCATAATTCTTGCATCTATAAAAAACATTAGTAGCTAAATCCACAACTAAGGTTGTGGGAACCATGAAGAATTAACAAAGTAAAATTGGATAATTCATAATTCTTGGAAGATGTGTATGCATGTATTAATTAACTCTCTTCATTTTGCATATTTTTTTATGATGGGCAACATTAGAACCCATGTATAGTTACTGGCTGGATCAAGGTAGTAATGAATAGAAAAAGAGATTAATTAACATAATTCAATTGATGTGTTCTCGTCTAATCAACCAAACTGGGCCAAGGGGAGGTTGTACTGGGACTAATAGGTAAGGGTTAGTAATGCACACTATGAAGATGGGCCAAGTCACATAATGAAATTCTCCTCTCACCTTTGGCCAAAGAGCTTGGTGAACTTAACTTACCGTCTTGCATGCTACACACTAGAAAAGAATTAGATTATCTGGTGATACTGAGTTGTGAAATCATAGGGAACAAAATACCCTAGTTTCTCTCCACATTGATTCCTCTCTTGTGTTAGTTAATTTAGTTTTATTTTCCATTGGTTATTGCAAAACCCCCCTTTAGGGAAGTAAGTTGGTTAACCACTCGATCTGCAATCATTGAATTCTGTTGAGTCTACATATTCCTTATGGGTTCGACCCTAACCTTTGTTAGGTTCTATTTCTTAACAACGATCGCTTTATCCTCTAAAAGGGTATAACTTGGGTGACATTAAGAATTTGGTGCCATTGTTGAGGAATACAACTAGATTTAGTTAATTCATAGTAATTCGAGTATTAATCCTTATTTCCCATATTTTACTTTTATTTGTTATTTTTGTTCTTTTTCAGGGTGTAAGTGTAGCGTATTCACAATACTTGGAGTCAAGGCAATCCCTTAACTCCATTTGACCCAGAGATTCGTAGAACGTTGAGGAGAATGGCCCAAGATAATGCCAACCATGCAGCTCTGAACATGAATAACAACGAGAATGCTAATAATGAGAGCCACCTCCTCTTAAGAACATTCCTCTACAGCCCTAGGATTTCAACACTAATGCTTACTAGTGGAATTAATATAGGCTGAATCCTATGGCTAGAGAGGTGACTGGAGCTATTGTGTTGCCACCACTACTGGTATACACAAAGTTCACTATCTCGAGTGGATTACTTCAGATGCTGCAGAATCGTGGTCTATTTGTGGGCTTACCATCGAAGGATCCTCATAGTCATCTACACAAGGGGCATTCGTCAGCAAGAGTGTGATGAGAACACAAAATCTGTCTATGGATGTTGTGGGAATTTGTGTCTTTCTATGTTTTCTTACAAATAAAGCAATATTTTGGCTATCTAAGCTTCCGCAAAGTTCGACCACCAGTTGGGAAGACTTACAGAAGGCCTTTTTTAAGAAGTACTGTCACGACCCAAGCCTAGGACCTAGACATGACACGATGAATGGGGAACCCGAAGGAACCCCAATCAAGCCCCTTAACATACCATTACACATCCTTGATCGCAAAAGCAATTAAACAACAATAAAAGAATAGAAATAAGGACAGAAGGACTAAGGAAAGTCTTTCATATCATAAAACATACAAGAGTCAAGAGAGTCAAGCTTATAACATCATTACATAACTTGTCCAACAACACCTCTAAACATAGAACTTAGTGGGGGCCAAGACAAGCAACCGGGCCCACCCTCATAGTCAAAACATACAACAAAGGAAAGAGAGTCTATATACATAGCATAAGATCAAAGACATTATCCCCGAAGTTGAGGACTCACCAACTTACTTTGAGAGAAATCATACTAGCCACGTGGAGGAGGAGGATGATCAAGTAGGCCTTTTGTTCCTACATGGTAATATCATGTAGGCATAAAGTATACGTTAGTATGTTTGAATGTACTAAATATATAGGATGGAGCATTACAAGAGATAGGCAATATAGGCAAAATGCAACATCATAAGCAATGGATAGCATAGTAGCAATATGACATGCATGAAGGATGCTTGAAGTAAAACATGCTTATTTAGAACATATTATGTATGTAAGAAGAGACCAAAATTATGATAGATTATCACACCCTACCATCCAAGGTGATTGAGGTATCGACCCCTCAATTGGTTGATGGACATTACACCCTCCATCATAGAGGCCAAGGTATCAACCCCTTAATTGGTTGATCGACATCACACGCTCCATCATAGTGGTCAAGGTATCAACCCCTTGACATGGTTAATGGATATCACACCCTCCATCATAGTGGTTAAGGTATCAACCCCTCAATATGGTTGATAGACATCATACCCTCTATCATAGTGGTGAGGTATCAACCCCTCAACATAGTTGATGGACATCATATCCTCCATCATAGTGGTTGAGGCAAAGCACCCCCTCAACAAGGTGTGGTTAACTTGTAACACTATAGATACTTTTTAAGAAATCAACACACATATATACCATCCTTTCATCATCATAAAGTCACTTAACTCATATGCCAAGCATTAGGCCTTTAACAACTCAAGAAACATTAATCGGACATTTCATCAAACACTTGGTGGGTGTGCAATGCTAGTGTAAAACCATATAATTCAAGAGTAAAATTATGCAAGTAAATTCAATGTAAAACCACCGACCAATACTTGGTAGTACCCTCATGCAATATACATTGAAACCCTTCATCAAATCTTAAAATATATCTTAGATTCATAGCTCAAAACATGCTTAAACAATCACACTTTTATGAAACCCCAACATAGTTCATAATTAAATTCATAATAAGTAGAACCCATAAGTAAATCAACTTAGAAACATAAAATGTATGTAAAAAGAAAGGTTAGGAACTATGGGTGAAAGAATCCAATGATTTAAACCCACATATCTTAAACTTTGAGTGTCTTGAAATTGTGTTGTGAAAGACTTGAAGTTTGGAAGTGGGTCTTGGAATCCAAAGCTTGCTCTTAAGTTTTCTTGACTTCGTATTGGGGTTTTGATGGAGGATCTTGAGGAAATTTAAGAGTGTACTTGAGATAGATTAATGAGTTTGATCCTTTGGAATAGGGTTTAAGTCTTTTGGGGAGGTAAGAAGTCCAAAAAGATCATTAGAATAAATAAAATTTACGAAAATGCCATTAGTGAAAGGAGAAAAAATTGGCAAAGTGTTGCCCCACTGAAGGCTTCATTGGTCATGTGGCTCTCCATGGGTCATGTGGAGTGCTTATGAGATGAGACTTAGACAAAAATGTTGGAATTGGAACACTTGGGAAAAAAGATATTGTCAACGTCACTTTGACGGGCCACTTCATAGGCTGTGTGATGTTACATGGTCCATGTAGTGGTTCTTTGAACCACACTTAGAGAAAAACAAATGTTGCCAGGCCACCCCATGGCTAAGTTGATGAGCCGTCTAACTTGCCACGGCCCATCAAGGTGCCCGTGGCACCATACTTGGTCAAAATTCCTCCAATGCTCACTAACCTTCCCTTGGACATACCCCATGACCATCCACATAGTTAGTGGCAAGCCATACGGCCTATACCACTGGCCGTGTCATATGCGTTAGACCAGAAATGGTCTTTCCCAGCTCAAGGCAGCCCAGACAGACCGTCCAAAGGCCCACTACCCGTCTAAGTGCTCATGTGACATCACTGCATGGGAGGTCTCACGAAAATGGTCATAACTTCTTCATTCGACCTCGGAATAAGGTCAAACCAAGTGAGTTAGAAATCTAACTCAAAGGGATTTCATTTGACATATCATGGGCCATCCATTTCTAAGTGTGATAAAAGTTATGCTCATTTAAATTTGACCCTTGCATGAACCGACACCCAAAACCCAACTCGTAGGAAAGTCTTGAACTTGTCTAAGTACTAGAAGTCTCCCACTACACTCCAAACCTGACCAAATGAGAGTTCAAAACATAGGTACATAAGAGCTTAGAGTTACAGGGTATCACAAATACTTCCCTAGATCGAAGAAGCTCAAGTTGTAAGACCAGATCAATAATTTTGAGCAACTTCCTAGTATTTCAATTAGTACTACTTGGGAAAAGTTCACCAAATGTTTAAGGAGTGTCCTAGACCATAAGATAGTTGATGATGCCTTGGTGGAGATCTTCTACCGTGCCCTTAATGAGAATAGTCAGGCTTGTGCTTACACTATCATGGGGGGCATGTTCTTAGATCAGCCATTTGCAAGGTTCGCTGAGCAAATTGAAAGAGATGTCAAGACTAATCGTGCATGGTGGCAGAGAGATGGAGCATCCACCAAAAGTTCATGCGTTATTCATGTTGGTTTGGAGAAAGCAAAGATTAATAAAGAAATTATGCAAGAGATTACCAGAATTTGCATAGGTGCAGAGGTGATGATGAAGCAGAACTAGGAACGAGTCAATGCAGTGGTTTATCAACTTCCACGTGCACCCATGTATGATGTGTCATATTATGAAAAGGAAGTGTGTTTTTTTACTAATCAGATAGGGAGTTTCTAGACCAATGCCCAAGGGTCCAATAAAGACTATTAGTGCCATGGTCAAGAAAACCAAGGTTAGAACTTCAATAGAGATAGAGCTTATAGGGACAACTGCGGAGGATACTATGACAGGAACAGAGGTCCAGAGAGAGATACAGATTAGGGTCACAAAAAAGGCTTTGGAAATGGTCTTTATGTGCCACCACATAACCATGACACAGGTGCAGTAGTTCAAAATTGAGGAAATATTTAATTATATATTGAAGAAAGCTGAGACACAAGATGATATTTGAGGGGCATGAAAGCAGAGATTTTTAGTATAAATAAAAAAATTGAGTCTCACGTTGCGGCTATCAAATAGCTGGAACAACAGTTTGGTCAAGTGTTGACTCAATTCAATTAGTGTTAGAAGGGTACACTGCCTAGCAACACAGTTTGGAATCCTAAAAATGAAGGGCAGTACATAGAGGTTACTACTCGAGGTGGCAAGAGTACCATTGATCCTCCCATGCTAGTTGATAAGGAAGATGTCCGAGAGGTGATGGTTCAGCCAAAGATATAGAGATCAGAGATGATCATGGCAAGGATGGGGTGAGTGAAGCTGCTAATGTGCCACAGAAGTTGAAGGCCATTCCTAGGCCTCCTCCTTCCTTCCCTCAAAGAATAAGAAAGAGAAAGTAGGAAGGCAAGTTCAAGCACTTTCTCTCCATGCTAAAATAATTCTCCATCAACATGTCTCTCATTGAGACATTGGAGAAGATGACAGGGTATGTTAAGTACATGAAGGACTTGGTCACGAAAAAGTGCACTATGAGTCAGGATCTCTCCCAAGAGCTTCAGCATTACAGTGCTATTGCTATGACGTCCTTGGTTCAAAAGTGAGAAGATCCGGGTGCTTTCACCATACCTTGCACCATTGGAAATGTGGAGTTCGCAAGGGCACTATATGATCTAGGTGCTAGTATTAATCTGATGCCCCTTACAGTCTATAAGAGCTTAGAATGGGAGACCCTACTCCAATGAGCATGCGAGTATTGATGGCGGATCGTACGGTGAAGAAGCCTTCGTCCAGATGATCTAAAGAACGAACTCTAGGCAATTGGTAAAGTCTGAGTAACCAATTTGTCTAAGTCATGCTACAATATTAAATCAAGTGCTACATGAGAGGCAACCCAAGGTTTTTAATGTAGTAGTGTAGTTATAGGTTTATTTTCAGTTTTTAGATTCATAGATAGTTTAGTTTCTTGTACTTTAATTATAATTTTGGACATCGGGCTGGTTGCATATAGGGTAACAATGTGTGATATGAAGGATTGCAGGTATAGGGCTAAGTCAGCCATTTTTGGTAGAAAAGAGCATGGAAGAGTCTTTATGACTGGTTTTACAGGCCAAAAAATAGTTTACGACCCGTACACCACTTCGTAGAGATTTCCAATGAGCAAAAAAATTATTCACTCCAATTCACGAGCCAACTTTATGATCCCTAGATAAATCTATGGGTCATGAATGAGGCTTGTAGACCCCAAGTAAGTTTACTGAAATTTTGCTAAGTATTGAGGTTTTAACGACCAACTCTATGAGCTGTAAATCACTTTATGAGTCGTACACTAATTCGTAGAATCCAGTCCTGAAATATAGGGTTTTGATGTTCTACAAAACCATGATTTATGGGTCATAAAACACTCTGCGACTTGTAATCAAGGTTTCATAGAGTTTAGGCCCATTAACTTTCAGTTGACTCAGTCAAGGTACAAATATGGGGTCAAATTATTTTGACCATTCTTAACCTAATTTACAAAAATAACCCAACCAACCTCTCCCCTTCGTGAATCAGACCACCAACGACAATAAGACCTTACTTTCTGAGAGCTTTTTGACAACCTAGGGTTTAGTGCCCCTTCACGTCCTTCATCTTCTACAACTCAATCACATATCATTGTAAGTTTTTGATTAATTTAAAGCCCTTAATTTTTTTTATTTATGTGATTGACTTGGAAAATCATGATAAGAATGGTGGTCTGAAAACTAAATGGTTTTTTTGATATTAATATGTGTTAATTGAAATTAGTTTGCCCATGTATGAATATTTGTCTAAATTCAGAATTGGGCACTTTTGCTTTGTGTGAATGTTTAGAATAGTTGTTGGTGCCTATTAAATCACCCCATCTATGTTAATTGATATTGTGTAAAAATTGCTAGGTGACAACATAGGTCTGTAGATTTTGTTGAAAAGGAAATTGACATATGCGGTCAGAATAATTATAGGAACATGCCCGATCACTTTAGATGGGTATGGTATTATAGAACACGTTGGGGATATTGTTTGTGGTATAGAAATCATGTGGGTGTGTGTGTGTTTTGCTTTGATGCTAGTAAAATACTTGTTGAAAAAGTCATTTAGAGTCTGTTGAGATGGGCTTAGAAACTCGGGTAACTGTGTTTTTTGTTTACGAGTGGCTTTTAAGGCTCGTGGATTTTTCCAGGAGTCATAATTGCCCCTTGTACAAGATTCCAGAAACTTGAAGTTTCTGAGTATCCATTAGATGAGACCTTCTACGAGTTGTAGATCACTTTATGGCTCGTAGCTAGGTCTCATAGATCCTTGCCTAGAATAGATGTACTCACTAGAAATCTCTATTATCCAGTCTACGATTTGTAAACCACTTCATACCTAGTCTCGTGTATATTTCCAATGACAAAAGTTTTTTGAACCACTGTTGTACGAAAGCTCTTTACAACTCGTAGTACCAACTATGACATGTAAAGGTGCTTTAGTGAAATCCTTTTGCAATTTAATTAAATTATTTTTGCATTCTAATTTTTGATTTGTGGGGCTAACCAATGTGTGTATATGTCTATGTTTCAAGTACTATGGCCTCTAAAGCTAAACATGATAAGATCCTAGCATTACAAAAGAGGTTCAAAGATGAGTCTTAAGATGATGAGCAGGCCCCGACTTCGACCAGATTAGTAGAGGAGCTGGGCGTCAGCCCGGACCCAGAGGCGAATTGGCCATAAACTAGAACTGCTGCTAAGGCTAGATAGACTCAGGCTCTTGTTATTTGCACTCCCCAGTCTAAAGAGGGAGGCAACAATGGGAATGATTCATCACAGATTAGTCTATCCAGAGAGGAGTCTAGCTCTGAGGACGAATTAGAGATAAAGTCCTCCACCGAACCATGATCATCAATATCTCCACCTAATGCCCATACTAATCAATGGTGTGTTGCGGGTATGTGAGACATATATATGGAGGCCAAAGATAGAAAGAGCAGGGCAAGCCAGCCTGATCCGTTTATGAGGGGCCCCGAGTCATTTCTGACAGACTCGATAGTGTCACCGATCTCCAGGAAATGGTGATTTTCTATGGGCCTCAGTGGCTTATGCACTCTCTTGGACAATACTCCCCGACCATGGTGAAGGATTTTTATGCCTCATATGCAGCTATGGTATACAATACTCTTCCTAAGGGGAAGAAGTCCCTCGCTCAACCAAGATTGACCAAGACGAGAGGGAGGGGTTGACAGGTGGATATATCAGAGACCACCATCCACCGGATGCTTTTTGGACCAGAGTTCCCTGCCCCCAGATCCACCGTAAAGTTTGACTACTGGGTGGGGTAGATGAGGAACCACCTAGTTATAAGGGATCCAGAGTGATAAGCCAGCTTGATGAGATGGGTGGCTGGTTATATTATTAAACCGTGTCTGGAACCTACCTAGGTCGCCACTCACTTAGAGTCTATTATCAAGACTTCTCTTAGTCTCCTCACTAATATTTGGTGGGCGGTTGTTCATTCACCCATCC
Organism: Solanum virginianum; assembly: GCA_000787875.1. NCBI lineage: Eukaryota > Viridiplantae > Streptophyta > Magnoliopsida > Solanales > Solanaceae > Solanum > Solanum virginianum. The sequence goes on from DF360652.1 coordinate 20,908, forward strand.
GACCTACTCTTGCTAATAATATGTTATCGTTAGAGCTTTCAATTTTGGTTGCCAGTATCTTAGCTGGTTATGATATTAATTGGGCTCGCCTCATAGCCGAGTAGATCCATGAGGCCGCCCTGAAGAGGTCTACCTCTATCCTATTCCCTTGTTTGATATATAAGCTCTATCAAGAGTCAAAGGTGGAGAGTTTGCAACAGCTGGACCAGTTGATTGAGGCCCAGCATAATTGGAGCCCAGCATGATCAAGGCTGAAGAGAACTTAGTGGTACTCTAGCAAACATAACATCCTCATATGTTTGAGATGTTTACCCCAGCGCCACCACCTGAGGGTTCACAAACTACCACCGCCACTGGTGTTGCTACTAAGTGAAGGCCCCCGTAGCCTGAGGTAGATGAGCATAAGGGACCGAATACTTCTGTTTTTGCACCACAGGCCATGATACCACAGGATACTCCCACGGGCATTTTACGTGTTCACTGCATCTATACAGGCCCTAGCGCAGAGGTTATCTCATGCTGAGTTGCAGTTGACTCAGCTTGTTCATTAGATCAGGATGTAGGTCCGCCAAACCATTTCAGACTCAAAGGGTGGTATGTAGGCATTCATGGTTGCTACTATTTAGGATCATATCTATACTGTGGATTCCTATATTGACTCCTTCAAATAGAGGGTACAACAGAGTCTGCGCATAGCCTAACCATCAGACTTGACGGCCCTATAGATGGAGATCCAGCCACTCAGGGCCAACGTGATAGCAGCATTGGCAGTACCGGTTGCACTACTAGCAACTACACCTCTAGTGTCGGTGATTGATCTTTTCGCTCGTGAGCCGAGACCTT
>DF360652.1:24441-53905 GCA_000787875.1 Solanum virginianum
ATCACTTTAATGCACTCATCTAAATCTCGAATATTCTAGGTTACAACTTTCCTCTTTTTGTTCTCTCCCTTTTCCTCATTGCACTCCACGAACGTGCGAACCACCGAAAACTCGACCACGCCCTCATGCGTCTCTCCTTAACCCACACACCTCACCTTTCCCATAAACCCATACCCGACAAACCTCAACAGTTGACATCGATCTCGAAAACCTAAAAAAGGTGCGGCGCTTCATGCGATCTCGTCGAAAACCTCACCCACGCATAGCATCAACCCTCACAACCCCGACAAACTACCCCAATAGCTTATTGTCCCTCACGCATGCCTCTTTGGTCGAATCGACCATTTCTTCTTCATTTTGAACCCTAAATTCACCATATAAATTGAATCCTTTCTTCATCATTTCCGGAGAGCAATGGATACGGGGGAGAACGAACAAATTTCAATATACACAAAGTTCAGTTAGAAGGATTTTCATAATTGTTGAGTCATTCTAAGATCAAAACTTTTGGGTTTGAGAGGGGGTTCTATCATCAATTTCTCAACTCCGGTGGTGTCGCAATAACTTCAAACTCATCATCCCAGTTTCTACTTCAAAAAAGGTAATACTCTAGTCTTGTTCTTCATCATTTTGTTCGAATATGGGTATGTGGTCATGAATAGGATATTCGCATTTCGTTAATATTTTAGCTGTGCCCTTTATTGTCTGAAATTGTTGTGTCGAGACTACTTAATATGATGTTTGCTGTTATTAATGGATTTCTGGATTGAATCTTGACAATTTCACTTGTTGTTCAACTTTTGCTGTATTGGGAATGAATATTAATGTTTAACCTGGCATTCATGAGTTTGATTTGCGAAATGATAACTGAACCTCGCAAAGTAGAATTGTCTTAATTCAAACTGATTATAGAAGAATATTTATTAAAGTGAGAAATTCACTGTCATAGTAACTAGTCAAGTCTTCTTCTTAAGTTGTTGAAGTATTTTGTTTTGAATGCCTGTTTATATCTCGTTTTGATGATGATTCTAGTCTTTATGACCTATCTGGCACACTATTGAGATCACTGGGGTTCTACTTTTGCTGGCTCTTACCATAATCTGTGTTCCTTGAGTCCAAAATAGTCATCTATATGTCTTTATTGCATTAGTAGTAGTATGTATGATTTTACTGAGATGATTTGTAAACCCATGCTGGTTTGATTGAATCTATGTCGCACCCCTGTTGCAGTCCCATTGCTGTCAATGTCTTGAACTGTTCATTCTAGTTTCTTGATGTCGTATTTGTTTATAAGGGTTATCTACTTATCTAAAATATGGAAATGAGGTGTGGGCTGGTCTATTATGTTGATTTTCTTCTTTCTTAATTCCTAAATATGTTTGTTTTCTTCTTTAGTATGTATGCCTCAGTATATTATGTTTCTTGCTATCAGTCTCACATCTGCTAGTTGTTTCCACGGATATATCTTGTCAATAGGTTGGATGAGTCATTTTGTTTCCTGCTTTGTCTAGCTCTTCACATAAAACTAAACCTTAGGTCATAAGTAAGTCATGCAAGTCCTCAAAGAAGTTGGATATATACTCATTTATGTGAGTATCTCCTATTTCACTCTTTGCTGAATTTTAATCTATTTGGGGAATATCATTAGCTCACCTATATGCTACAGTCTTGGCTGCACCTGTGACTACGTGCTGTCTTACTGCTCCTGCATGACTGTATCTATGTGTCATTGTCCTTACAATCAGTGTCTGCATGCTGTTTTCGTTATTATTGGCTGCACCTATGTGACTGCATAAACATGTTACTATCTTGGCTGCATCTATGTGACTACATGTTGACTTCACAATCACTAACTTGGCTATAATCCCTCATCAATCTGTTTCGCGTTCTTGTTGTGATCATTCAAATCATGAACAATCCTACACATGCCATATTGATCTTATTCTATTCTCATCTTACCATTTTTGTGTCTCTTCATTGGTTACTAAGACTATATTTGAGTCTATTAATAATCATTTTAATGCACTCATCTAAATCTTGAATATTCTAGGTTGCTATTGTCTTGCTACGTTTAAATAGATTAACTGTTAGATCTTCATTTTTAGGTAGAGGTTTGGGATTTATCAGTTGATGCCATTTCTATGTCTAAAATTCAGATTTTGTTGAAGATGTCATGTTATGTCTTTGTGAATGTTTCACTCTATGTTTTCACAGAAATGCTTTTCGTCTTTTCATTAATTTCTTGCTTTAGTTCTGATTAGGATTACTCGATAGATTATCACTAATCCTCATTCTCTTTATCTTTGCATGACTTATAGTTTTGGGGTTCTTTTAAACCCCATCTTGCATTTTCTTGGGCCACAAAGGCCCAAACCATCTTCTCTTCGAGTCAGCCCGGCATGGATGGCATCACACAGTTTTGAAGGACAGAAGCATCTTTATATACATTGATATATCATAATACAAACTAAAGTATATTACAACAATGGGCCAAGCCCAAAAGGCAACAACAAAAAGGGGTCAGTGGGCCAAGCAGGCCCAATTATAGAATTAGGCAGGATTTTTATTTGGGTCTGCCAAACCCAATTTCATTTCATCTCTCATTTTATATTTTTATTTGTTTATGATATTTGTCTAACGCTAACATTTAATCTAATTAATGTTCCCAACATATTCGTCACTTATGTTATTTTCCCTTTGATCATCCTCGATATAGCTCTTTATTATAAATAAGATTTAGTGAAAATTTTGCAAAGTTGGTCATTTCGGTAAAATTTAATCAACTCTTTCAAGTTAGTTATCATTTTTTTTAAAATTTAATCAAATCATTCAAATTTAATCAAATCTTTTAACTTTAGTCGATATTTTCAAAATTAAGTCAACTCTAGACAAATTATTTTAAGTTTAATCAATTATTTCAAATTCAGTCGATTATTTCAAATCTAGTCAACTCTTGCAAATCCAGTCCACTCTTTCAAATTAGGTCAATTCTTTTAAATCCAGTCAATACTTTTTTAATCAATGTTTCAAATTCAGTCTTGATATTTTCAAATCAAATCAAGTCTTTTAAATTGAGTCAAGTCTTTCAAGAATCAAAATCAAATAATTTCAAAAGTTAGTCAAATTGCCTAATCATCGGTCGACCGCATGTTAGCGGCCATTTTGAGTGATTAATTTCTTCTCAAAGTGGAAATTGAACCCTTAGCCATTTTCTCTAAAATTTTGTTTAACCAAATATTTTCAAAGTTAGTCAATTGTCTAATCGTCGGTCGACCGCATGTTAGCGGTCATTTGAGTGATTAAGTTCTTCTCAAAGTGAAAATTGAACCCTTACCCGTTTTCTCTAAAATTTTAAAACTTTTCTGTTAGGTTTTAAAGTTTATTTTTGGTTTCCTAATTATCCTTAAAATAAGGTGGCGACTCTATTTTCTTTTAAATTTTTGGGAATTTGATTTGTACTCAAATCGATTGGGTATCGAATCTGATTTTCGAAAAGAGTCGGATATTTTTCAGGATAACTAAAATGACGACTCTGCTGGAGATATTTAATTAGGTTCTAACCATCAGATTGGATTGTTTGACTAACTATTTAATTTATTATATTGCCTTATTTGCTTTACTTGTTTAAATTCGATATTAAACTATAATATGCATTTTCATGGCTTTCCTATCATATATTGCATATTTGGGAGGATGGCTTTACGAGATCGCAGCCGGATCCTCAAATATTTGACCCTTTTTTGGAATAAGTGATATTTTATTGGTTCGTGAAGCGTCCCAATGCTTGTCATGATTTTCAGCCCAGGTTGTCTGCTTGGGTGCCTAGTCAATTCTAAACCAACTCTTAGATGCCTAGGATAGAGCGAAGCCAAATCCCTACTTCTAACCATTGGCCTAGGATGACCCAACACGTAAGGCGTGTTGGGCCCATTAGAGAGACCATCTTGAGTCCAAAGTGGCCCCTGGCCCAAATGGACGATTATGCTTATGTGTTTATATTTGAAGGATGCATGTTTTTTTGGCGAACCTTTGTCCCTCAGGATCGGGAGTTCATCCTTCAAATCGTTAGGCTTACCCTTGGCACAAAAGGGTCACATATCTATTTAGGATACGTTCGACAAGTTTCAGGCTTTAGAACTACGTAGGGTCTGATTTCACTTTCATGAGATATGTAGGCAGCCTCTCAAGGCTCGGCCCCCCATTTCAAAAAATGTGTTTTCTTTCTCTGTCATCCTTCCCTACAAAGGAATCATCTATTTCAAAAAAAATGTGAAAAATTTTGTCAAAACATTTTCTGATTCACAAAACCTTGAATTTAAATAGGTAACATTTCGCCTATTTTATTCTGCTCGCCCCTCCCAAAAAAAAGTTTTTCTTTTTCGTCACCCTGCTTTACAAAAGAATCAACTTCAAAAAAAAAATCTTGTCAAAATAGGCAACATTTCGCCTACTTTATTCGGCTCGGCCCCCCATTTAGAAAAGCATTTTCTTTCCCATCATCCTCTCTTACAAAGGAGTCATTCAAAAAAAATCATCAATTTCAAAAAAAAAAAATCAAAAAATCAAAAAAAAAAATCAAATCTTCCAAATTCACAAATCTTGAAAAGGCAACATTTCACCTATTTTAGTCACTTTCCTGCCTTCAAGGGTTAGCACGTTTTCAAATAATGCAACTATTATGTGTTTGTTCTTCTGTGTGATATTTTGCATTACTCATTATGAATAAAGACTAACACATTTACCTTTTAAGTTATTTTTCATTCGACAGGTACTTAGAATGAAACAGTGTTGAGTAAAAGGACTGGACATTCAAAGGAAATTATGTTGCACTTACCAGACACCGAGTCGACAGAGCAAATGATTAATTACACATCCAGCCCCTTTTTGACTGGACATTCAAAGGAAATTGTGTTGCGCTTACCAGACACCGAGTCGAGAGAGCAAATGATTAATTACACATCCGGCCTATTCTTTTCAAAAGTTTATTTTTCCCTTATCTACAATACCAAAAGACCTGACTTGACGCAAAATCAATCTTCCTGATCCACTATTTCAAAAATCATATAGGCAAAGTCCTTCCTATACACTTTATTCCATTTCTTTTTGAACTACGTCTGACCTGAATTCTCAAGAATGAGATACATAGGCGGCCTATGTCGACCTCGGTCATCCCTTATCCCCTTTATCATTCCTTAAAACTTCAACTGGGATAGAATTTTGAGAAAGATCTCAAAAATTCTCAAGGCGCTTCTAACGAGCTGTTAATCCCTGACAACATCTAAACTGGGACAAAAATTTTGAGGTTACCCTTAAAATTTCACTATAAACCTAAAAGCCAATTTAAGGATTATTAGCCTAGTCAAGATTCAAAGACAACTGAGAAGTGAGGGATCAAAACACTTCATCAGGAACAAGACGAAGAGTAGACAGTCGAAGAACTAACACAGATCAATTCACTTTGAAACTAAGTATTTTTCTTTGGATGCAGGAACTAAGGCCGACATGATGAGAAACAAACAATCGAAGGATCAACGCAGATTAATTCATTTTGAAATTAAATATTTTTCTTTGGATGCAGGAACTAAAGTCATAAGATGAGACAATCGAAGAATCAACATAGATCAGCTCATTCCAAAACTAAGCATCTTCTTTGGATGCAGGAACTAAAGTTACAAGACATCTTTGGACTCACAGGGGCCCTATAAGAGAATTTGGCAAAAGGGCTGAGAAATTTTATCCAGACCGATACAAGCTAGATAACTCCAGATGACATCTTATTACTCTTTTATCTTCCTATCAGTCTATTATGATTTATAACACATTTTTCTTAATACAGGAGATAAAATGACTTAGCACAGTGGCCAAGATCACCAGACTTCACCCAGAAAACTTTTGCAGGTTTTATCTATAAGAGAATAACCGAAGCAAACGGTTCATCGGAAGATGAGATGAGGAACAGATGATTGAAAAATCAACACACTTTCAAACTAATGAATTTTTGTGGGTGCAAGTTTGAAACTAACAAATTTTCTGTGGGTGCAGGAAAGTTTTTGCAGGTCCAATCAACAAGATGTAGATATTTCTGCCTCACTCAAATCTCCAGCAACTCATCTCATCTTACATTGCAGAAAGAGGTTATTTTATTTTTGACAAGTTATTTAAATTGGAGCGTAACTGCCTTCAGTGTGACAAGTTTTTACTTTGGAGAGCCACTCGCCTTCAATATGACAAGTTATTTAAATTGGAGAGTCACTGCCTTCATTGTGATAAATTGGAGAGTCACTGCCTTCAGTGTGACAAATCGGAGAGTCACTGCCTTCAGTATGACAAATTAGAGAATCACTGCCTTCAGTATGACAAAATCAGAGAATCACTGCCTTCAGTATGACAAATCGGAGAGTCACTGCCTTCAGTGTGACAAATTAGAGAATCACTGCCTTCAGTGTGACAAAATCAGAGAATCACTGCCTTCAGTGTGACAAATCGGAGAGTCACTACCTTCAGTGTGACAAATCGGAGAATCACTACCTTCAATGTGACAAATCAGAGAGTCACTGCCTTCAGTGTGACAAAATCAGAGAGTCACTGCCTACAATTTGACAAATCGGAGCATCACTGCCTTCAGAGTGACAAATCATCGGAGTGTCACTGTCTTCAGTGTGACAAATTGAAGTGTCACTGCCTTCAGTGTGACAAATCGAAGTGTCACTGCCTTCAGTGTGATAAATTGGAGAGCCACTGCCTTCAGTGTGACAAATTGGAGCATCACTGCCTTTAGTGTGACAAATCAGAGCGTCACTACCTTCAATGTGACAAATTGGAGCATCAATGTGACAAATCGGAGCGTCACTGCCTTCAGTGTGACAAATCGTAGCGTCACTACCTTCAGTGTGACAAATCGGAGCGTCACTGCCTTCAGTGTGACAAATCGGAGGGTCACTGCCTTCAGTGTGATAAATTAGAGCGTCACTACCTTCAGTGTGACAAAATATTTATTTTTGGAGTGTCACTTGCCTTCAATGTGATAAGTTATTATAAAAGATATTTTATTTACCAGTTTCTCCCACAGAGCCATCTTATTTTCAGGTTGCGCCCAGAGTGTCATATTAATTCATTATCAATCACAACCGAAGAGAACAACATGTATCAAATATGGTAAGTAATGCCAACTCTAATTCAAATTATGATTTTACTAATGTTTTGTTTTAGTCATATCGAGAGCATCCAAAAGGATGAATTCTCAAAACAGACCACAGGTGTGGACGTCATCAAGTATGATGCAGCATAACGTGGAACTATTTCTTAGTAGCGAACTGGGAGATAGTCTAATAGGGGGCCTCGAACCTTTCGGACATGAGCAGGGAAGCAACTACCACCACAATCCAACCACACCCCTGTCAGAAGGCATGTGGGAATTTTTGTAAGTCTGTTAGTTTTCAATTTCTCATCCGAGTGATCTCAACTCTCACTTGGAGCCAATCTTTCGATCCGAGTGACAACGTACCAAGAGTTTGGAAATTATATCCATATAAGTTCTCAATTATGAATGTGAAGAGCTCCACATTTATGGTTAAGAGGTTGCAAGCCTCTTTTTCATAATTCAATTTGTTTGTCACTCCTCCTGAACCAGAAGTTATCTCAGAATAAGAGATTTTTTCTTCAACCAATAGAGTTGAACTACAAGCGGCCCGATTCCTAAGTCCAAGGATATATAGGCGGGATCAAGTTTGAAAACTCGGGTGAATTCCAATACCAACCCCTCAAATCTCATTTCCGAGCTTTCTAATTTCTTCATAATTCGATATTAGGATAGCTTGTGAATTTTTTTAAAATCATGTGTAAAATCGAGCATTTTGAATTACAAGTGGCTTGAATTCTCATATAACCTGAGATATGTAGGAAACCCAGAACTAGGGTCCGACCATAATTCCTCAAAGCCCCCACAAAGTTTTTCAAAAGATGTGGTCGGCTAAAAATTAGGTTAGTCAAGTTTCTTTGTCCACGATCTCTTTCATCGATCATATCCAAAGAAAGGGACAGCTGTTGACACCTAATTTTTACCCTCCACAACACAAATTATCCAGTTTATTTAATTATAACATTTTGAAAAATATTTGTTTCCTCATTCACGCTCCCTCACCATTTTTCCTCTTCTTCTTCAATTCTTCTTCTTCAAACTAAAGAAGAAGAAGAAACCCAGAAACTGAAGAAAACCAATGCAGCCAAAACCAGAAATCCAACCATACAACTCCCCTCTTTTCATTCTCTTCCTTTTCCTCATCGCACTCCACGAACGTGCGACCCATCAAAAACCCAACCATGCCCTCACGCGTCTCTCCTCAACCTACGTACCTCACCTTTCCCATAAACCCATAACCGACAAACCTTAACGGTCGACATCGATCCTGAAAACCTAAAAAAAAGTACGACGCTTCATGCGATCTCGTCAAAAACCTCACCCACGCATAGCATCAACCCTCAAAACCCCGAAAAACTGTGCCCCCATAACTCATTGTCCCTCACGCGTGCCTCTTTGGTCGAATCGACCATTTTTTCTCCATTACGAACCCTAAATTCACCCTATAAATTGAATCCTTTCTTCGTCATTTTGGGAGATCAACGGATATAGGGGCGAACGAACGAATTTCAATATACACAGAGTTCAGTTATAAGGATTTTCATATTTGTTAAGTCATTCTGAGATCGAAACGTTCAGGTTTGAAAGGGGGTTCTATCATCGATTTCTCAACTCCGGTGGTGTCGCAATAACTTTCAAACTCATCGTCCCAGTTCTTGCTCCAAAAAAGGTAATACTCTAGTCTTGTTCCTCATCATCTTGTTCGAATGCGAGTATGTGGTCATGAATAGGATGTTCGCATTTCGTTAATATTCTAATTATGCCCATTGTTGTCTAAAATTGCTGTGTCGAGACCACTTAATATAATGTTTGCTATCATTAATGGATTTCTGGATTGAATCTCAACAAATTTCACTTGCTGTTCAACTCTTGCTGTATTGGGAATGAAGATTAATGTTTAAGCTTGCATTCGTGAGTCTGATTTGCGAAATGATAACGGAACCTCGCGAAGTAGAATTGTCTTAATTCAAACTGATTGTTGAAGAATATTTATAAAAATGAGAAATTTGCTGTCATAGTAACCAGTCAAGTCTTCTTCTTAAGTTGCTGAAGTATTTTGTTTCGAATGCCTGTTCATATCTCATTTTGATGATGATTCTAGTCTTTATGACCTGTCTGGCACACTATTGAGATCACTGGGGTTCTACTTTTGCTAGCTCTTACCACAATTTGTGTTCCTTGAGTCCAAAATAGTCATGTGTATGTCTTTCTTGCATTAGCAGTAGTATGTATGATTTTACTGAGATGATTTGTAAACCCATGCTGGTTTGATTGAATCTATGTTGCACCCCTGTTGCAGTCCCATTATTGTCAATGTCTTAAACTATTCATTCTAGTTTCTTGATGTCGTATTTGCTTATAAGGGTTATCTACTTATCTAAAATATGGAAATGAGGTGCAGGCTGGTCTCTTATGTTGATTTCCTTCTTTCTTAATTCCTAAATATGTTTGTTTTCTTCTTTAGTATGTATGCCTCAGTATATTATGTTTCTTGCTGTCAGTCTCACATCTGCTAGTTGTTTCTATGGATATATCTTGTCAACAGGTTGCATGAGTCATTTTGTTTCCTGCTTTGTCTAGCTCTTCACAAAAAACTGAACCTTAGGTCATAAGTAAGTCATGCAAGTCCTCAAAGGGGTTGGATATATACTCACCTATGTGACTATCTCCTGTTTCACTCTTTGCTGAATTTTAATCTATTTGGGGAATATCATTAGCTCACCTATACGCTACTGTCTTGGTTGCACCTGTGACTACGTGTTGTCTTACTGCTCCTACGTGACTATATCTATGTGTCATTGTCCTTACAATCAGTATATGCATGCTATTTTTGTTATTATTGGTTGCACCTATGTGACTGCATAAACATGTTATTGTTTTGGCTGCATCTATGTGACTATATGTTGTCTTCACTGTCACTAACTTGGTTGTAATTCCTTATTAATCTGTTTTGCTTTCCTGTTATGGTCATTCAAATCATGAACAATCTTACACATGCCATATTGATCTTATTCTATTCTTATCTTATCATTTTTGTGTCTCTTCATTGGTTACTAAGACTATATTTGAGTCTATTAATAATCACTTTAATGCACTCATCTAAATCTCAAATATTCTAGGTTGTTATTTTCTTGCTATGTTTTGAGTAGATTAGCTGTTAGATCTTTATTTTTGAGTAGAAGTTTGGGATTTATGAGTTGATGCCATTTCTATGTCTAAAAATTTGGATTTTGTTGAAGATGTCATGTTATGTCTTTGTGAACGCTTCACTCTATGTTTTCACATAAATGCATTTCGTCTTTTCAATAATTTCTTGCTTTAGTTCTTATTAGATTGCTCGGTAGATTATCACTAATCCTCATTCTCTTTATCTTTGTATGACCTATAATTTTGAGGTTCTTTTGAACTCCATCTTGCATTTCCTTGGGCCATAAAGGCCCAAACCATCTCCTCTTCGAGTCAGCCCGGCATGGATGGCATCACACAGTTTTGAAGGACAGAAGTGACTTGATATACATTGATGTATCATAATACACACTAAAGTATATTACAGAATGGGCCAAGCCTAAAAGGCAGCAACAAAAAGGGGTCAGTGGGCTAGGCAGGCCCAATTATAGAATTAGGACAGGATTTTTATTTGGGTCTGCCTAACCCAATTTCATTTCATGTCTCATTTTATATTTTTATTTGTTAATAATATTTGTCTAATGCTAACATTTAATCTAATTAATGTTCCCTATATATTGGTCATTTATGTTATTTCCCCTTTGATCATCCTCGATATAGCTCTTTATTATAAATTAGATTTAGTGAAAATTTTGCAAAGTTGGTCATTTCGGTAAAATTTAATCAACTCTTTCAAGTTAGTTAACAACTTTTTTTTAAAATTTAATTAAATCATTCAAATTTAATCAAATCTTTTAACTTTAGTCGATATTTTCAAAACTAAGTCAACTCTAGACAAATTATTTCCGACCGCATGTTAGCTGCCATTTTGAGTGATTAATTTCTTCTCAAAGTGAAAATTGAACCCTTAGCCATTTTCTCTAAAATTTTGAAACTTTTCTGTCAGGTTTTAAAGTTTATTTTTGGTTTCCTAATATCCTTAAAATTAGGTGGTGACTCTGTTTTCTTTTAAATTTTCAGGAATTTGATTTGTACTCAAATTGATTGGGTATTGAATCTGATTTTCGAAAAGAGTCAGACATTTTTCAGGATAATAGAAATGGCCACTTCGCTGGGGATATTTAATTAGGTTCTAACCATCAGATTGGATTGTTTGACTAACTATTTAATTTATTATATTGCCTTATTTGATTTACTTTTTTAAATTCGATATTAAACTATCATATGCATTTTCATGGCATTTCCTATCATATATTGCGTATTTGGGAGGATGGTTTTGTGAGACCGCAGCCGGATCCCCAAATATTTGACCCCTTTTTTAGAACACGTGACATTTTATTGGTTTGTGAGGCGTCCAATGCTTGTCATGATTTTCAGCCCAGGTTGTCCGCTTGGGTGCCCAGTCAATTCTAAACCCACTCTTAGATGCCTAGGATAGAGTGAAGCCAAATCCCTACTGCTAACCATTGGCCTAGGATGACCCAACACGTAAGGAGTGTTGGGCCCATTAGAGAGATCGCCTTGAGTCCAAAGTGGCCCCCGACCCAAATAGACGATCATGCTTATGTGTTTATATTTGAAGGATACATGTTTGTTTGGCAAACCTTTGTCCCTCAGGGTCAGGAGTTCATCCTTCAAATCATTAAGCCTACCCTTGGCACAAAAAGGTCACATATATATTTAGGACACACAATATCTGCTTATGTGATATGTTTTATAACTGTTTATGTGATTATGTTGCTTTGTTTAAAGACTTCTAGCCCACTTCTTTTCGAAAAGTTTCTAGAACCCCCTAAGCACATAAATCAAGTCACTATCAAGAGTTCGTCTAAAATACTCTTCGAGTCTTAAGCTTCTCAACAAAATCAAACCTCATTCTTAAAATTCTAAAATCTTACTTGTCAAAGGTGAATTTTTCAGTTCGACAAGTTTCAGGCTTTAGAACTACATAGGGTCTGATTTCTCTTTCATGAGATATGTAGGCAGCCTCTCAAGGCTCGGGCCCCCCATTTCAAAAAATGCGTTTTCTTTCTCTATCATCCTTCCCTACAAAGGAATCATCTACTTCAAAAAAAAATAAAACTTCATCCTTCCTTACAAAGGAATCATCAATTCCCCCCATTTCAAAAAAAGTATTTTCTTTCTCTATCATCCTTCCCTACAAAGGAATCATCTACTTCAAAAAAAAATAAAATATGAAAAATCTTGTCAAAACATTTCCTGATTCACAAAACCTTAAATTTAAATAGGCAACATTCCCCCCATTTTAGAAAAAAGTATTTTCTTTCCCGTCATCCCCCCCATCTTGAAAATATTTTCCTGATTCACAAACCTAGAATTTAAATAGGCAACATTTCGCCTATTTTATTCTGCTCCCCCCCCCCCCCCCAAAAAAAGTTTTTCTTTTTCGTCACCCTGCTTTACAAAAGAATCAACTTCGAAAAAAAATCTTGTCAAAATAGGCAACATTTCGCCTACTTTATTCGGCTCGGCCCCCCATTTAGAAAAGTGTTTTCTTTCCCATCATCCTCTCTTACAAAGGAGTCATTCAAAAAAAAATCATCAATTTCAAAAAAAAAATAATCAAAAAATCAGAAAAAAATCAAATCTTCCAGATTTACAAATCTTGAAAAGGCAACATTTCGCCTATTTTAGTCACTTTCCTACCTTCAAGGGTTAGCACGTCTTCAAACAATGCAACTATTATGTGTTTGTTCTTCTGTGTGATATTTTGCATTACTCATTATGAACAAGGAATAACACATTTACCTTTTGAGTTATTTTTAATTCGACAGGTACTTAGAATGGATCTGTTTTGAGTAAAAGGACTGGACATTCAAAGGAAATTATGTTGCGCTTACCAGACACCGAGTCGAGAGAGCAAATGATTAATTACACATCCGGCCCATTATTTTCAAAAGTTTATTTTTCCCTTATCTACAATACCAAAAGACCTGACTTGATGCAAAATCAATTTTCTAGATCCACTATTTCCAAAATCATATAGGCAAAGTCCTGCCTATACACTTTATTCCATTTCTTTTTGAACTACGTCTAACCTGAATTCTCAAGAATGAGATACGTAGGCGGCCTATGTCGGCCTCGATTATCCCTTATCCCCTTTATCATTCCTTTTATCCTAAACTATGTTTGACCTGAATTCTCAAGAATGAGATATTAGGCGGTCTATGTCGACCTTGGTCACTTCCTTATTTAAAATTTTCTCCACCTCCCAAGCGAGGAACTACGTTTGACCTAATTCCTGCTACAACGGGATACGTAGGCACCATAATGGCTTGTTCATATTCCCAGAAAGGAAACTGGGACAGAATTTTTGAGAGGAACTCAAAAATTCTGAACAAGAAATCCATCTTCAACAAATCAAGGCATGGTAAAACTTCAACTGGGACAGAATTTTGAGAAAGATCTTCAAAAATTCTCAAGGCACTTCTAACGAGCTGTTAATCCCTGACAATATCTAAACTGGGACAAAAATTTTAAGGTTACCCTCAAAATTTTGCTACAAACCTGAAAGCCGGTTTAAGGATTATTAGCCTGGTCAAGATTCAAAGACAACTAAGAAGTGAGGGATCAAAACACTTCATCGAGGAACAAGATGAAGAGCAGACAATCGAAGAGAAGAAAACCACGAAAACCAGTAAACCAGTCGACCCCGTTCCTCAACCAGCTCCAATCCCTCAGCCGACCACCCCAAATCCCTATACCATCCCTCACATGCGTAACCCTTCCCCTTCCCCATTTCCCATTGATTTCTTCTTCTTCTTCTTTACCATCAATGAAGAAACAGAAAACTAGGCATTAATGCCCTTCCGCATATGATCAATAGCCCTCGACAACTCTTTAATGTTGACCTCCACGTATGCCTCGATCGACTGAAGCGAAACCCTAGCCGACCCCTTTAAATAGGGGATGGACAGTGACAGACAGGGGGCGATGGATAATCAAAAAGCTGATAAAAAACCCACTAATTTCCAAAGCCATAAATGGTTCAAAAACCCTCTAAAAGCTTTACATCAAATCATGAAATCTAGGCCAGTCTAAAGGATTCGAAACCAAAATGTTTAGGTTTGGGATTAAGGTAGTCAAATTCGCACTCAGGTGGTGTCGAAATTGCTTTCAAGCTCGTCGTCTCAGTTCGCTGCTCTAAAAAAGGTAAACCTTCATTCACTTCTCTCATTTTTATGGTTGTGTGGTCTGTCTGAGTTTTGTTAAGTAGGGACTATCTCAGGATTTCTTGTTTAGGTTAAGGGTTGTGATATTCTTTAATGTAATCGAATAAGGAATTAGATATTTGTACTGTGTTAAAAGTGTTACTTTTTCTACGGAATGTTTGGCTAAGTGTGTATGTTGACATTGTATTTTGTTCACAGAGGAATTATTGAGAATGCTTGTTAATTATTTTATTCACTGATTTATTTGAAAGCAAGCTATAAGGTTTAGGTTCATACTTGATGGCCCCCTTAAGAGGCTATTGATTCATCTCCCTGTAAATACGACCTATCTAATACACTCTCAAAATCCCTAAGTTTGATTTATATTGAACTTTTATTGGAATCAGTATTCTAGGATGTTGAATAACCTCGAACATATTTTGTTTGACTTATGACCCTGCTTCATTCTTGCCTAAATATATAGTATGAAACTTTGGTTTTGAAGTCTATGTTCCCTAATATCTTTAAATGGGTAAAAGCTGGTCTACTTGCATTATAGTTGCTGATTTGTTCCGTGTTCTACTGTTTTCACAGTATATGTTCTTGCCATAGCATTCTGCTTCATTTTGTTCAAGCATACTTTGATCTTGACTCCTGCATAATAGTGACTCTAAAACTTGAGTGTTGACCATCTGAATCTGTTCTTCCTCTGCCTACATGCTTAGTTCTGGAACATTTTTGCTATGCATTGCCTGTTTTCACATCTTAGGAAGGTAAGGTTGCATTATTTGTTCACAAGACTCAATAGTGGTTGGAGGTGCTGTCATGCTTCCCCCTCAACTTTATGATTAATTCATTAAAGCTCGAGAAATCACATGACAACTAGGTTTAGCTTATGTATTTTTAGTTATACTTGAGGATGACTGTTCTTTTCTTATAATTGCTATAATACAGCATCATAGCACCATCCATTTTAGATTTAATGAGCATTCCATGTTTTTCTGGTTCTAATATCTTGAAATGAATCCATTCTAAGGGTCATGAATGTTTTAGGTGGTAGTGTGTAAGTTGTGTCTGCATCTAGTTATGCTCTCTTCCCCTGGTTTTTGGAAAGATATATCTAACATCAGGAATGATCTTATAATGTATGTATTATGTCTTAGAATCTCTTTCCTTGGTTATATATTAGCTTTGGGGTTCAGAATTTAAGTTTAAATGTTTTTCTGGTTATTATCTGTGTTTTTACTACTAAATGATAGCTAAACATCTTAGAATAATTGTTATCTGGTACAAGTTTGCTGCTTAAAGGTTATTCCTCAGTCGACATTTTTGTTCACTTAGTCCTGCTGGCTATCTTATTCCCATTTAAGATTTTAAGTCTATGTCCAGATTTACATGACAAACTCCTGAAGTTTCTTCCTTGCTTAGGACTCAAATGTTTGTGTTCTCATTCTGTATGGTTTATGCTCTCAAATGTTTTTGTTCTCATGCTTAAGATGCATAAAGAATGTTTGCTAGTCTATACCTGCATTCTTTAGTTTAAAGACTTATATGGTCCATAAATAATTTTGATTAGTTGGGAACATCATACTGGTTAAGGACTCCGCTGATCTTTTATTTGATATAATTTTGTTTCGTTTAAAGCTTGTCTTGCTAATCCTTATCTTTCTTGATTGCATGAACAATGCTCCAAGCCCATTTAAAACTCCCATCTTGCATTTTCTTAGGCCATAGAGGCCCAAACTCCCTCTTCTTTGAGTCAGACCGATACAAGACAAAGAATATACAGGGATAGAAGCCGATACACAGCTTTCAGAGGCAAAAACCAGTGATATACATTGGTATACACCAACTGTATGTTACAGGCAGAATTGGGCCAGCCAAGCCCAATCCCATTTAATACTCCTCTTTTAATTTTTGTATTTATGCATTATTGATATATTTGTTGTTTGAAACTAACTCTAACATTTATTTTTATCTTATTATGCATTAATCTAATTAATTTCCCCACATGTTTGTCATTTATCTTAATTTCCTTCTCTTTGATGTTAGAAACTTAGTGAAAATCTTTTAAAATTAAGAGTCAGGTTTTATGCATGCCTCGAGTGTAGCAAGATGGGCCATAGGATTCCTAGTTATCCATATGCTCAAAGGAAAGGCAAGGGTGTTGGTGTTCAAGCTTATCCTCCATGCTACAAGTGTGGAAAGTACCATACTCTTTGAGTTTGGTCAAAATCTTTAAAATTCAATCAACTTTGTTAAGTTTAGTCAAGTTCTTTCAAAATTAAGTAATTCCTTTCAAAATTAAGTAAACTTTATTTCAAATTCAGACAATTATTTCAAATCTAGTCAACTCTTTCAAATCCAGTCAACTCTTTCAAATCTGGTCAATTATTTCAAATCCAGTCAACTTTTTCAAGTGCTGGCAATATTTTCAAATTAAGTCAAATATTTTCAAAAGTTAGTCAAGCTTTCTAATCGTCAGTCGACCGCAGAAATCAAGTCAACTTTTTAAATTCAGTCAACATTTTCAAGTCAAGTCAAATAGTTTTTAAAAAGTTAGTCAAACTATCTAATCGTCGGTCGACCGCATATTAACGGCCATCTTGAGTGATTAATTTCTTCTCAAGGTGGAAATTGAACCCTTACCCATTTTCTCTGAAATTTTAAAGCTTTTCTGTTAGGTTTTAAATTTTATTTTCAGTTTCCTAATTATCCTTAAAATTAGGTGGCGACTCTATTTTCTTTCAATTTTTGATAATTCAATTCGTGTTTAAATCAATTGGGCATCGAATCATATTTCTCGAGAAAGAGTCAGTCATTTTTTT
Organism: Solanum virginianum; assembly: GCA_000787875.1. Classification (NCBI taxonomy): domain Eukaryota; kingdom Viridiplantae; phylum Streptophyta; class Magnoliopsida; order Solanales; family Solanaceae; genus Solanum; species Solanum virginianum. The sequence continues at coordinate 41,706 of DF360652.1, forward strand.
GGATAACATCACCATTAGAGGTCAAAGGTGTTTTAAAGCTACTTATTTCATATTTCTTACAAATTCCTAAAGTGTGATTATTTAAATTATTCTATGGGATTAGGCTTAGCACCGATGGATGGAGGGTTTGCTCTCTTTCATTGAACTATGTGCCAAAACAGGAGTATACTTTACCCATACTTTAATAGTGGATCCATTTATTGCACTCTCTCTTGAAATTCTTCTTGAAATGGGACAGGCTCTCATAAGGTGAAGTATGATTTACCTTGGCAAGTAGACCATCTATTTACCTACGAAAGGTAATCATCGGGATTCCAAGTTGTAGCTCAATTAGTCTTATTCTTTGTGGGTTAAGTTCTCTTCCTACATACGTATCATGTCTAATGCAAGTTGAATGGTTTACAAACATATTTTACTTCAAGCATTGATTATGCATGACATATTGAGATTATGCCTACCTATTGCCTATTACTATGATTGTTGATTATATTTGTTTATGTCTTGTTTCATTACATCCTATATACTTAGTACATTCAAATATACTAACACATACTTTATGCCTACAAGATATCACCATGCAGAGACCAGAGCTCCTCTTGATCATCCTCCACGTGGCTAGTGAGATTATTCAAAGTTAATCTTGGTGAGTCCTCAAGTTCGGGGACACTATCTACTCTAAGTTTAGATAGTGTGAGCCCAAAAAGTGTCTTGGCCCCCGCTCTATTCTAAGTTTAGAGGTATTGTTGGAATATTATGATGTACTTATGCATAAGCTTGACTCTTTATGCTTTTATGATATCAAAGACTTCCTTTAGTCTCGCTTTCCCTTTTATATTATCTCTTATTGTTTGTTTACTTTGCTTCTGCAACCATGGATGTGTGATTTATATGCTATGAGGCTTGTTTGGGTCCCTTGGGGTTCCCATTTTCCATGTCACATCTAAGCCCTAGGCTTGGGTCATGACAAACTTGATATTAGAGCACTAGGTTGTTAATGGTCCTTAGAATCCAACACATCATGTGGATTATAGTTTTATTCATGGCTGTGAAGCGCGCCACAACTATGAGTAAGAGGCTATGAAGCATTTTTGAAAATGTTTCACTTCTTCATGATCTATGTCGTACAATAGAGTTAAGTCCTATAAGACTTATTTCTGATTTTTAACCATTATATTTTAGAAAATATCTCAAGTTACTTAGAATGGTGGGCAAGGCAATGACCACCTCTCACTTGAGGGTTAACTTCCCAACGGTGATATGTCGAATATGGAGGTTCATTATGCTCTATGGCTATTGGCCACAGTTGTAACCGCTCAACTCAATCAACAAGTGGGTGCTATCGAGATTTCAAGGGATAAGAGAAAAGAGATTAAGGCTAAGAGGGCACAAGTTGGTGGTGCCTCATCTTCTACTAGTCGATCGGTTCCCAAGTACAAGAAGAAAAGGATCCCTTTTTGTCACTTGCCAAGGGTATGGCAAGAAGCATCAAGGGAGGTGCTTGGCAGATGTTGAGGGTTGTTCCAAGTATGGTGGTTTTAGGCATAAGATGATACATTGATCGGTGGCCTCAAAGGAAGAGAGAAGGGTCCAAGTTGAAGGTGGCAATGGTGGGATGACTCGCCCTAGGTGCCCAAAGTGTGGGAGAAATCATATTAGCACATGTTGGAGGAATATGGGTGCATGCCTCGAGTGTAGCAAGATGGGCCATAGGATTCCTAGTTATCCATATGCTCAAAGGAAAGGCAAGGGTGTTGGTGTTCAAGCTTATCCTCCATGCTACAAGTGTGGAAAGTACCATCCGGGAGATTGTTCGGCCTATTCAAGTGCATGTTTCAAATGTGGTGCAAAGATCATAATTTGAGATGTTTTCTATGGGTTGCTATAAATTATGAGGATTGCTTTTCTAGGGTATTTGGTGTTGGGTGACGGTATTAGGGTGGATTCTAAGAAGATGGAGGTGATTAAAAATTGGTCTAGACTTTTGACTCTATCGAATATTAGGAGTTTCTTGGGTTTGCGCAGGTTATTATCGAAGGTTTGTGAATGGCTTTTCTTCTATTGCTTCTCTTATGATTGAATTGACACAAAAGAAGGCAAAATTTTTGTGTACCAATGAGTGTGAAAAGAGTTTACAAACGTTGAAAGATAAGCTTGTCTCCGCTCCTATCTTGGCTCTACCAGAAGGGTTGGAAAGATTTGTTGCATATTGTGATGCCTCACAAATTGGTTTGGGGTGTGTTTTGATGCAAAGTGGTAAGGTGATAGCATATGCCTCTAGACAACTTAAGGTACATGAGAAGAATTATCTCACCCATGATCTTGAATTGGCGGTCGTGGTATTTGCTTTGAAATTTTGGTGTCACTACTTGTATGGGGTTCATGTTGATGTGTTTACCGACCACAAGAGTCTCCAATATGTGTTCACCCAAAAAGACCTTAACTTCAGACAACTAAGGTGATAAAGTTCTTTAAAGATTATGATATAAGGGTGCATTATCACCCCGACAAAACTAATGTTGTGGTCGATGCTCTTAGTAGAGTGTCCATGGGGTGTTTGGCTCGTATTGATGATGGTGGCAAAGGAGTGTCAAGAGAAGTTCATCGGTTGGCTAGGTTGGGGTTAGGTTGGATGGAGTTGAAAATGGTATGTAATGGTCGTTGATAGTTCTAAATCTTCTTTTATTGAGGAGGTGAAGGCAAAACAAGATCTTGACCCTGCCTTGCTAGAGTTGAAGACCTTGGTGAAGGATGGTAAAGTGAAGGTTTTCTCCCAAGGGGAAGATAGTGCCCGAGGGTACCAAGGTAGATTGTGTGTGCCTAATGTTGATGACTTGGGGAAATTAATTTTAGATGAAGCTCATAATTCATCCTATCCTATTCTTTCCGATTCCATGAGAATGGTTAGAGACTATGGGGAGGTATCTAGGTTGAGAAGAGGTGTTGGTGACCCAAGTAGTATAGTGTCTTTAGAGGTTGTGGGTGTTGTAGGAGGTAATCTGACATATGAGGAAGTCCCGATTGAGATAATGGATGGACAAGTAAAGATAGTAAGGAACAAAGATGTCGCATCTGTCAAGGTCTTTTGGAGGAATTAACAAGTGAAAATGCCATATGGGAAGCTGAAGCGGACTTGATGAAGTGATATCCATACCTCTTTTATTCTACTCAAGCTTAAGATAGAAAATTTAGTCCTTTCTCTGATTTCAAGTCCTAAGTTTCAGCCTTCATATCATGTTGCATGCATTCATGTTTATGGTAACAAGTTTATGTTGATTTTGGCATTTATGTTGAGATTTTTGAAAATGATGTTTAAGTGTAATTTTTGCATTCATGTCGGGCTGAAATTTTCATGATTACTTCTCTAATGCATATTTCTTTGACATTTGGGGACGAATGTTCCCAAGTGGGAGACATTGAAACGACCAGAATATGTGCCTCAGAAATGCCCATAATTGTAATTTCCATATATCTCAAAATCTGTGCGTGATATCAAAAATCTGACTTCATATTCTTGATTAGGGGACAAAATTGAGTGAGAATTGGATATAACCCAGATTTTAGAAGACCCGTAGTGAAAAATAATTTTCACCAACTTTTCGCAAAATGGTGTGGATCCGTGATGGCTCCACGATGCGGACCCATCATGGAGCAGTGTTATCATTTTGTTAATTTTTTGTTTCGGTCTAAGGCATTGGGGTCATGGCCCCATGCCCTTTTACACGTGAAATATCCTATACTTAGACATTTTTCAACTCCATATCACTCAAAAATCCTCTCTAAAATGCCATTTTATCCAGATTCTCATCCAAATTCAAGTGTCTCAAGCTTAATTTTGGATCTCAAGAACTCCATTTAAGCTTTAAGTCTCCTTCAAATCTACATCAAGAAATCCCTAAATGTAGGTATGTGGGTTTTATTCATTAGGTCCTTTCACCCATGGAGCCCAATCTCCATTTTTATTAAAATTGCATGTTTTCAAGATATATTATCTATGGGTATATTCTATTATGGATTATGAGTATAAATTATGTTGGGGTTATATGAAATGAGTACTTATTATACATGACTATCTATTTTAAACTTGTACTATGAATGGGTTTTGTCTATTGAGACTATGCATGTTTTGAGCTATGAAACTATGATCTATTATGAGATTTGATTATGTATTTCAAGGTATTCTATATGAGGGTTTTACTAAATGTCGGTGGGTTGATTTGCATTGAGTCTTCACGTATTATTATACTCTTGAATTACATGATATTAAACAAGCATTACACACCCACCAAGTGTTTGATAAAATGTCTTGACAAGGGTTCTTAGAGTTATTGATGATCTATTATATGATTTATGAGTCAAGTGACTTTATGATGAATTTGGGTTTTCAAAAATATATTGAATTCATGAAAATGTCTATGATGTTGTAAATGCCAGACTAAGCCCTTTTTCAAAGGTTTTACCTCTTGTGGGCCGTTGATGTGAATGCAAGGGTAATGTTTTATGATTATCTATTCTTATGTTTTAAGTTAGGCTGACCATTAGAGGTCAAAGATTTTTTAGTGCTACTCATGTCATATTTCCTTTTTTCTTGCAAATTGCTAAAGTGTTATTATTTCAATTATTCTGTGGGATTAGGCTTAGCACCGATGGATGGAAGGTTTTTTCTCTTTCCTTGAACTATGTGCCAACATAGAAGTATTCTTTACCCTTGCTTTACTAGTGGATCCATTTCGTTCACTCTCTCTTGAAATTCTTCTTGAAATGGGACAGACACCTGTATGGCGAAGTTTCTCAGGAAATCCTTTTCGAAATGGGATAGGTTCTTGTAAGGGGGTTATTTCTCCGAAATGGGATAGGCTCCCATAAGGAAGTATGTTTTACCTTGGAAAGTAGACCACCTTTTTACCGATAAGGGGTAATTATTAGGAATCCTTTTATAGCTCACTTGGTCTTATTCTTTGTCGATTAAGGTCTCTTCCAACATATGTATCATATCTTATGCAAGTTGAATGGTTTACAAACATGTTTGACTTCAACCATTGATCATGTATGACATATTGAGATTATGCCTACCTATTGCTTATTACTATACATTTTGATTATATTGGCTTATGTCTTGTTGCATTGTATCCTACATACTTAGTATACTAAAACTTACTAATGCATACTTTATGCCTACACGATATCACCATGTAGGGACCGGAGTTCCTCCTGATCATTCTCCACGTGGCTTGTAAGATTATTCAAAGATAAGTTTGGTGAGTCCTCAAGTTCGGGGACACTATATACTTTCTCTTGCTATCTCTAGGACTTATTTATGTATATCATTTGACATTATGAGGATGAGCCCAGAAAGTGTCTTGGCCTCCGCTCCATTCTAAGTTTAGAGGTGTTGTTGGAATATTATGATTTATTTATGCTATAAGCTTGACACTTTATATGTTTATGATATCAAAGACTTCCCTTAGTCTCGCTTGCCCTTATATATTATCTCTTGTTATTGTTTACTTTGTTTCCGCAACCAAGGATGTGTGATTGATATGCTAAGAGGCTTTTTTGGGTCCCTTCAGGTTCCCATTCGACGTGTCACGTCTAGGCCCTAGGTTTGGGTCGTGATAATGTGTTAGCTGTGAGCTAAAAAGAAAAATAAAGTGTAAAAGCAAGGTAAAAAGTTGAAAAATGAAAAGAAAGCACCCAGAAAAGCTTGAAATATGAAAAAGGGAGAATGAGGTGAAAATAACAGAGTTGGTAGGAAAAAAGTGTAGAAAAATGAGTGTCAAGGAGGGTCTTTAGTCACGATGCTCCTAAAATACCATACCAAAGCCCCCCAAGCCTACATTACAAGCCCATAAAGTCCTAAAGTGATCCTAGTCTAGTTAGTTGAAGGTCTTAATCATGAGTATAGGGGCAAGCCAATGGTATTGGGCATGATGCATGTATATCTTTTGTGAGAGTGAGTGATTTTGTAATAGTCCTAAGGTTATACATGAAAATGTGTCAGATATGAGACTTCTTTCTATGGAGGCACTTGCATTGTATTGTTCGTATTAGACTTGATCAATGATTGTGGATTGTCTATGGTACCTCACTTATCATAGTTGAGTTGTCACATGCACCACTATGTATTGGTTTGCTAGATGGCTATCTGATCCTGTTTCAAAAAATTGGTGTGGGTATCTGAGTTTTTGATTTATGTGATGTATGCCATTGGGTTGAGGTTTGTATGTTACTATATTATCTATATATATTGAGTCTGTCGCTTGAGGACAAACAATAATTTTAAGTTGAGGGTGTTGGTGTGCTGCCAAAATATAGCACTTTTGATGCTTAAAACTTGGAATTTAATATGTTCTCAATGAGATATTAGTTGGTTTTATGTGTTTTTGTGTTATATTGTAGGATATAGGTTTGTCCTTGGTTTTGGGACAAACTACAAAATTTACTAGATTTTGCTGTTATACGAGACACTTTATGGGCCATAGATCATTATATAGATCGTGAAGTAGTTTCGTGAACAATTTTAATGAGGTTCTATTTTCTGAAGTTGATTTTATGAATATACAGATGAGTCGTGGATGGTTTTCTGAGTCGCAAAAAATGGTTTGTGCCCTGAGGATCAGAGTTTAAGACTTTCTGAAGATTCATCAGACAAAACCTCTTTATGAGTCATAAACTATTTTATGAGTCGTAGAGGGGTATCATAGAGTTGAAGTCCAAATTTCTAACAGATGTACTCAGAGAACTCAATAATTAGAGAGAGAAAACTGTGAGATCATATTAGAGAGTCTTTGAGAACACTTATGTTTAAATTTCATCTTTAAGCTTGTGATTCATATTGAAGAGTGGATTTGCTTTTTCTTAATTCTATTGTTTAAGTGATCGATTATGTTTTCTCAATCCATAATTCTTGCATCTATAAAAAGCATGAGTAGCTAAATCAACAACTAGGATTTTGGGAACCACGAAGAACTAACAAAGTAAAATCGGATAATTCATAATTCTTGGAAGGTGTGTATGCATGTGTTAATTAACTCTCTTTATTTTGCATGTTTTTTTATGGTGGCTAATATTAGAACCCCACCTAGTGTTACTAACTGGACCAAGGTAGTAATGAATAAGGAAAGAGATCAGTTAATAGGATTAATGTGTTCTCATCTAATCAACCAAACTGCGCCAAGGGGAGATTATACTAGGACTAATTGGTAAGGATTAGCAACGTACACTATGGAGATAGGCCAAATCACATACTGAAATTCTCTTCTCACCTTTAACCAAAGGGCTTGGTGAACTTAACTTACCATCCTGCATGCTACACACTAGAGATGAATTAGGTTATCTGGTGATACTGAATTAGGAAAACATGGGGAACACAATACCCTAGTTTCTCTCCAAATTGATTTCTCTCTTGTATTAGTTAGTTTAGTTTTATTTTTCACTTATTATTGTAAACCCTCCCCTTGGGAAGTAAGTTGGTTTACCCCTCAAACTGCAATCATTGAATTCTTTTGAGTCTATGTATTCCCTATGGGTTCGACCCTAACCTTTGTTAAGTTCTATTTATTGATAGCAACTGCTTTATCCTCTAAAAGGAGGTGTAAATTGGGTGACATCAATCATAGACTTGAAGTCCAATTTTCTAGCAGTTTTATACAAGAGCCCGATTACCGGCCATGGAATGTTATACGACCCATAAACCCCTTTCATATGACATGCTGACCAATTATCCTATTTTGTTTAGGACTTGTATTTTACTTATTGTAAATAGGTTTTTTAGGTTATTTTTCAGAAATTTTCAGACATTACTAAGAGAAGTCAGTAATTAGAGAGAGAAAATAGTGAGGTTACATTAGAAAGTATTTGAGAACATTTGTTTTTGAATTTCATCTTTAATCTTTTGATTCTCTTTAATGTTGGATTTGTTTGTTCTTAATTCAATTGTGTAAGTATTCAATTATATTCTTCCAATTCATAATTCTTGCATTTACACATTGCATGAGTAGCTAAATTCACAACTAGTGTTGTCGGAACCATGAAGAACTAACAAGGTAAAATTGAATAATTCATAATTCTTGAAAAGTGTGCATGCATGTATTAATTAACTCTCTTCACTTTGAATGTTTTCTAGTGGTGGCCGACATTAGAAACCTCCTAGTGTTATCAATTGGACCAAGGTAGTAATGAATAGAAAAAGAGATTGATTTACAGGGTTCGATTGATATGTTCTCGTCTAATCAACCAAACTAGGCCAAGGAGAGGTTGTACTAGGACTAATAGGTAAGGGTTAGTAATGCACACTATGGAGATGGGCGAAGTCACATAGTGAAATTCACCTCTCACATTTGGCCTAAGGGCTTGGTGACATTAACTTACCGTTCTACATGCTACACACTAAAAAAGAATTAGGTTATCCAGTGATGCTGAGTTTGGGACTCATGGGGAACACAAAACCCTAGTTTCTCTCTATATTGATATCTCTCTTGTGTTAGGTAGTTTATTTTTCCATTGATTATTGCAAAAACCCCTTTGGGGAAATAAGTTGGTTAACTACTCGAATTGCACTCATTGAATTCTTTTGAGCCTACATATTCCCTGTGGGTTCGACCCTAAACATGGTTAGGTTCTATTTCTTGACAACTACCGCTTTATCCTCTAAAAAGGAGTTGTAACTTGGGTGACATCACCCTGCATTCTTGGTACTTTCCAAGTACTAACACATACTTTTTACCTACATGATCTATCTATTTAGAAATCGGAGCTCCTATCCACCCTCCTTCTCCACGTAGCTAGACAATTCGATTGAAGATTAATTTTGGTGAGTCCTCCACATTTGGGGACAATAGCCATTTACTTTCTTGGCTTACTTAGAGTTGTATATTTTTTGGATACTATCTATTGAGGATGAACCCAGGAGATGTCTTAGCCCCCGTTCCATTTGTATTAGAGGTGTTGTTGGATATTTGGATATGTATGTGTTGAGCCTGAGTGTAAGTAATTGGTGTAAGGGCAAAATGGTCCTTTTATATTATTAAGTGTATTCCCATAGCATAAGTCTAAAGTCTCATTTTCCCCTATAAATTATGTGTTATTTTCCTTAATTTATGCTTCCGCAACTAAGGATGTTATATACATGCTTAAGAGGCTTGTTTAGGGTTCCTTCGGGTTCCCCATTCGCCGTGTCACATCTAAGCCTTAAGCTTGGGTCGTAAGAAAGCTTGGTATCAGAGCACTTAGTTTGTAAATTGCCTCGAAAATCCAACACACCGTATTAAGTAGAGTCTTGGTCATAGTTGTGGAGCGTGCTATAACGATGTATCTGAGGCTATGAGGCATTTAGGAATGATTCACTTCTTCATATTTTTTGTTATGCTTTAGACTTAGGTTAAGGTTTCCTTTATTCTAATGGATGGTCTTTTGCTCTTCTAGATTATGCCTCAAAGATGAGCTGCTTAAAGAGCTCCCACTTCCGAGGATAAAATAACCCCTATGGCTCTACAAGTTCCCCAAGGAGAAGACGGGGTAACTCATGCCGAGTAACAAAATGTAATCATGTTATTGGCAAGGACCATGGTCAACCAAGGGATGGAAGCTCCTCATGCTCCGATGCTCTCCTCAAGGGTGAAGGACTTCACAAGAATGAATCCTCCAGAGTTCTATGGCTTCAAAGCTGAAGAAGAACCCCAAGATTTCATTGATGAGGTGTACAAAGTCCTTGAGATTATGAGGGTTATCTCGGAGGATAAGGCAGAACTAGCGACCTATCAACTAAGAGTCCTTGCTCAATAGTGGTTTTTTTAATTGAAGGGTGAGATAGGGGATGGAGAGCCTATCACTTAGGAAGGTTCCAAGGCCACCTTCCTCAATCATTTATTTTCCATAGAGCCAAGAAAGGTAAAGATAATGAAATTTATTAATGTCAATCAAAGGTCAATGAGTGTTAGGGAGTATTCCCTAAAATTCAATGACCTCTCAAAGTATGTTTCTCACTTGGTTTTTGACCCTATGGCATGTTTGCACAAGTTCATGTTAAGAGAGTCCGACTTGATCAATGAAGAATGTCACTCCGCCATGCTCATAGGAGTTATCAACTTATCTTGGCTCATGACTTATATCGAGCAACTTGAAGGGAAAATCTTAGAAAGATAAGGAGTGGAGAGTCCAAGAGGGCTCGGTATGATGGTGGTTTCCAAGGTACTAAGGGTAGTCGCTTCCAACAAGGCCATAATTTCCAAGGCTAAGAGTCCTTTAATTCCCAAGGTCAGAGATTTTCTAATGATAGGGTGCCCAACCCTAGATCTCAAGGTGATAATAGTGGCCAAATCATTCCTAGGTATAGAAGGTATGGTAAAAGTCATGGCGGTAGATGCTACAAGAACATGGGTGCTAGCTTTGGGTGTGGCAACATAGGCCATAAGATTGTGAATTATCTAAACAAGGCTAGAGATGGTCGTCCTCAAAGACAAGGTGTTCATGGTGATCAATGGACCCAAGGTGGTCAACAAGAGGGTGATCCACGTCACAATCGCTTTTATACACTTCAAGAAAAGCAAAGGGCGGATTAGGCACCCGATGTTGTGATCAATATGTTAAAGATCCACAATCTTAATGTTATGCTTTATTAGACCTAGGTGCCTCTCTCTTTCATTACTCCTTTTGTTGCTAATAGGCTTCATCTATATCCCGAGTTGTTGTGTGAACCCTTTAAAGTGTAGACCCTTTAAAGTGTAGACCCCTATCGGTGATTCCATTATTGCTAAAAAGGTTTATAGGGATTGTCCCATGCCTATATTTCATAAAGTTTTTCCTTATTATTTTGTTAAACTTAACATGGTAGATTTTGATATTATTCTTGGGATGGACTGGTTACATGCATACCATGCCTCTATTGATTGTAGAACCCATAAGATTAGGTTAAAATTCTTAATGAACCCGCCCTTAAGTGGGTAGGTCATGATTCAATGATTAAGGGTAGGTTCATCTCGTGTCTTAAGGATCGAGAGTTGATTTCTAAGGATTGCATATACCTTCTTGTAGGGTTAAGGATGTTATGTGTAAAATCCCTCCTATTGAGTCAGTTTAGGTGGTTAATGAGTTTCTTGATGTCTTTCTCAATGAACTTCCCAGTGTCTTTCCTGAAAAGAAGACAGATTTTGATATAGACCTCCTCTCGATACCCAACCCATTTCTATTCCTCGTTACCACATGGATCTGATGGAGTTAAAGGATCAATTAAAAGATTTGTTAGAGAAAGGTTTCATAAAGCTTAGCAAGTTACCTTGGGGTGCACCGGTGTTGTTTGTAAGGAAGAAAGATGATTTACTAAGAATGTACATCGACTACCATCAACTCAACAAAGTCACCATGAAGAACAAGTATCCCTTTCCAAGGATAGATGGCCTATTTGATAAACTACAAGGAGCTAGCCACTTCTTAAAGATTCACCTTTGGTTCGGCTACTATCAATTGAGAGTAAGGGAGTGTGATATTCCCAAAATGGCCTTACAAACAAGATATGGACATTTTAAGTTTGTAGTAATGTCCTTCGGCCTAGCCAATGCTCTAGCAATATTATGGATCTTATGAATAGGGTCTTTAAACCCTACATTGACATGTTTGTGGTGGTCTTCATTGATGATATTTTGATTAAATCCCAGAGAGAAGAAGAACATCGAAATATTTGAGGGTAGTGTTGCAAATGTTAATGGAAGAAAGATTATTCACCAAATTCAACAAATGTGAATTCAACAAGTGTGGGTCCGTGATGGCTCCGCAACGCAGATCCATCGTGGAGCAGTGTTATCACTTCCTTAATTTTATGTTTTGATCTAAGGCATTGGGGTCATGGCCCCATGCTCTTTTACAAATGAAATGTCTCATACTTAGTATTTTTCAACTCCATATCACTCAAAAACCCTCTCTAAAACCCCTCAACTATTTTATCAAAATTTCCATGCAAATTCAAGTGTCTCAAGCTTAATTTCAAGTCTCAAGAACTCCATGCAAGCTTCAAATCTCCTTCAAGTCTACATCAAGGAATCCCCAAATTTAGGTATGTAGATTTCATCCATTGGGTCCTTTCACCCATGGAGTCCAACCATCCTATTTTATAAAAATTACATGATTTCAGGTTGTATTTCTTATGGGTATCTATTATTATGAAATATGAGCATGAAATATGTTGGGGTTTTGTCAAATATTGTTGACTC
>DF360651.1:720-11672 GCA_000787875.1 Solanum virginianum
TGATATATAATATAATGCAATTAAGATTTTAAAGAAGGGACCAAATTTTACTATTAATTATATTTTAGGAAGGTAAAAGACATTCCTTAAATTCGTAATAGGGATGACAATTGGGCGAGTTGGATCAAATTTGAACGGGTTATAATGGGTCAAGACACCAAATGAGTCAAGACTCAACCCAACGCAAATTTTTTTAGGTTAAAATGGGTTGGGTCAAAACGAGTTATAGTGCATGTCAAAACCCAACCCGATTCAATTTTTACTAAATTTTACTTATTTTATTGTTCTTTTTCAATATTTTAGTACTTAATCAAATTATATTTTTCTTTATTATAGCTATATAAAACATATCAAATTGAAAAAAAAATATTTTAAAAATATTTTAACAAGATCTCTCTCGAATTAATTTGAGTTACATATCAACCCAATTTTAAATGGGTTGGGTTGAAATGAGTCGAGCTAATAATTGAGGACGGGGTCAAGTTTACCTGTATCGAAGGTACCTATTCTTACTACAATACTTTGTTTTAACTTTATCGCACTATGTATCATTTGATAACCCTCAAAATCTTCCATCTTTGATTCAAATTGAACTTCAAATAGAAGAAATCCACAGATATTTTCCACAGATATTTACAGCCAGATAGCTCACAACCACACAACTTCCTATATCCACTTATCTTTCAGGAGTATATTTATGCACTTGCTCAGGATCATGGTTTAAATAGAAATAGGTTGATTTTATTGAAAAATTCTGGTTATAACAATAAATTTACTTTCATAATTATGAAACGCTAATAATTGAGGACGAATTATGAACTCGTCCAAACTTTAACAAATTGGATCAAATTGAGTGAATTGAGCTTAATTTTGCCACCCCTAATTCCTAATAGATGTAAGAGAAAAAAAAGGATTAAGAATATTTGTACCACAAATAGAAGAGGAAAATACAATTTCAAGAAGGAATCAAATAAAAGAGAGAAAACAATTGTCTGAATATTATAATATTATACCAAGTACTTTCAATGTTTGTAAATGGTAGAGTTAAATAAAGTAGACTTATATAATTAGTCTTTGTATTGAATAAGGTCTTTTTTTTCCTTATTTATTTCCTTTTTATTCTAAAACTCTTTTAACTTCTTGTTTACATGTCTTTATTTATTTCCTTTTTAATTCTTATTTTTAAATGCTCTTTTGAAATATCAACAAACATTTTTAGTCCTTGAGTGGTTATCTTATTTCATTTGTAGTCCTTATATTATTTTATTAAACACATTTAACTACTTAAATAACTTATATCAGCTTAATGAGTTTGCTATTTTTAATCTGTAATTACTTAAATTTTTAGATAAAATAATTACAAAGCATAAATATTTTTGTTGAAATAATGTGTATATATAAAATTATGATGCTTGATAAAAAAATAATATATAAGACTATAATGATAAAACTCATGCTCAATTTTCATTATATATAATAAGTTCAATATACATTTGATATAACATATAGTCTTCAAGACCTAGTGCTATATCATGAAGAGATACTTTGATATGAGAATATCAATACATAAAAATTTAGTGGAGCCATCAAAATGTAAAATTAAAAACCAAAATTTATATTCCAGATATACTGAAACGGAGCGAGAGGAAACAGTCTCTCTACTTCTATGAGATAGTGGTAAGATCTGCGTACATTCTACCCTCCCCAGACCCCACTTGTGAGATTGCACTGGGTATATTGTTATTGTTATTGTTACTGAAACGGAGCGAGAGGAAACAGTCTCTCTACTTCTATGAGATAGTGGTAAGATCTGCGTACATTCTACCCTCCCCAGACCCCACTTGTGAGATTGCACTGGGTATATTGTTATTGTTATTGTTACTGAAACGGAGCGAGATGAACTTTAGCACTCAACTTAGTTATGAACTGGAGGGTGTGTTCTTGGTGGTAAGTAATCCAAATTATACTCTGTCTCCCTTTTCATATCCTTATTCGACACTTTCACTTGTACATTTGATCTCGATGGAATGGAAACCCTAGCCATACTTGAATTGATCTTCTCATTCTGCAACAAAAATACTCAAATATTTCAATATTTTATCAAGATATAAATTATATACTCCTATAGTATACTTGGATTTAAGTTATATATACTAAATAATGCAAGAAATTACACTATTAGAATAATGTCACACGTAATAACATGTTAGTTATCATATATTTATCATAAATTACTTGTAATTATCTTAAATTTAAGCAATTATTGATTAATATAATGTGGATACTCTTACACTAACCGTTCATGTATATAAGTTATACACAAACATTAATTTGTCATAAAACAAACTTCTATAATACATGCATCAAACTACACTAATAGTAGTTTCAAAAAATCTTTATGCTGTCCGTACATATAACATAAATTCAGTAAAGATATAAACTAAACAATATATTTGAAATTATAATATATAGAAATAGAAGAAATTACCTTGTTGAGAAGACCAAGTGACCTTGCATTACATGCATGTAATAGAAGAAAAATTGTAAAAAGAGAAGATATTGTGATAATTGACATTTGAGAAGAATTGTACATTATATTGTTCTTCTCAAATATAATTGATTTTTTAAAATTTTGTATGAAGATATAGTTGGTACTAACATATAAATACTAGCTTTATATGGTGATTTTAAAAGGATATAAAGGTTTGAGTAGGACAATAACATGAAAATGTATGTAATAAGGTAGGAAGTAAAGAGGCAAAATAAGTAATATTGGGTCTCAAAGACATGAAGACCATATATATAGGTTCGTGATGCACTGGTGGAAGCGTTTCACTCTTAATCAGAGGTCTCGGGTTTGAGTTTTGGGAATAGAAAAAAATCATGTTGGAAGCGCCATCCAAAAATAGGCCCTGTAGTGTGCGATCCGAATTTAGTCGGGACTTCACGGGCTCCGGACACCGGATGAAAAAAAAAATCTACATATATATTTGGAAAAATGGAAGATTATTGTTGAATTATTTTTGAGTTGAAAAACAAGTGGGTCATAATGTTAAGGAAACAGGAGAAACAAGAAAGCAAGAGCCTGTCTATTTTTGTTTTCATCGAGGTACATACTTCATTGGATTTGTCCTATTATTTTTATTTTATTTTTTAGTGAAACTAAAACTATAGTTTTATTGTTTTTTTTTTAAATGAATAATTTTATTTGCTGGAATTTTACTTGTCTTATGGCTCCTGGTTTCTCCCCTTTTTATCTTTGATTTTTTTTTGTTTTCCAAGGTATTTCAGCCCGACAGGTTAAGGACTAATCCTTCGTAGATTTGAGCTTCATTTAACGGTTTACCGTTGATCAATTAGTTACTGCATGCACTGGCTAACTACTAGGTCAACGAAACTTGGTTACATTGAAAATTTTAACAACTACTTCCTCTATTTACTTTTTACTTATTTTATTTGAACGTAACCTTTAAAAGATAATAGTTAATATAGATATTTTATTACAATATTTATATTAAATTGATGTATAATTTTAGATCTTTGAGATTAAGTAATCAATATTAAAAGTAAAATAATTTTTTCATCTTTTTTTTTATATTTGTAAAAATACATTTTTAGAATATTTGATAAGTAATAAGTGCTTAAATAAACAAGGGAAGTAGTATTATTTAGAGTTTAAATATATACATTGTTAGTGTAGTAGCAGCTCAAATTTTTTTAAATTTGAGCTGTTCTTACTTTTTGGATCATATCTAGGCCGTTCTGCGGATGGAGTAGCAGCAATGTAACCTTTCATTTTTCATATATATGTTTAATTTAATTTTTCTACTTGTTTACTAAGATAACCTGTCGTATTTTCAAAATAGAATTTCATAGTTTGGGAAATTCTCTCATGTGTCTATTTTTACAGGATAAACTATTTACTTTATACATATATTTGAATGATTTCATAGAGTAAAAAAATTTGCGCAAATATATAATTGAAACTCATTATTTTAAAAGTTTAAGTTCTAGAAATTGATGATATAATTTTTTTTTTTTGCACTATCAATATTCAGCATTTTAAAAAAATAATTAGTAACTTAGTAAAAAGTGAGGCAACTTTTTATATTGATTAGGCACCAACATGTCTACCTATAGTTACTTTTATATGTTTCCTAGTTGCCTCTACCTTCATTAACAGAATGATTAACCAAATAATTTTTTTTAAAAAAAAAAAAATTCATGCTTTTGATATATATTAGAAGATGGTGGAAGCCAGTTTTATATGTTTGTAAAAACAAAACATTAATCTAAATGATCTATACTTTGAAAAAAGGACCCATGACATTGGACTAAGCAATTACTTAAGATCTATTTTGACCTCGAGATTTTTGTTCGTTAATCAAGAAATAATCACATGTTTATGAAAGTTCACTTATACTTCTTTTGTACACCATCAAATGATGTGGTGCAGCGGATGGTGTTGTTCTTCCCTTAATCAGATGTCTCGAGTTTGAGTCCTGCGAATGGAAAAATCCTTGATAGGGAGTGTTTCTCCCAAATGGGGTGCTACGCGGCACAAATACGGATATAGTCAGGCTCCAATGTGGACATCAGACATTGGGTGGGAAATTAAAAAAAAAGCTAATTGTGACCATGACATATATAGTTTGACTAAACGGGAAGTTAAATGGGCAACCCGGCCCACTAAAGCTCTCGCTATGCGCATGGTCTGAGGAAGGGATGGACCAAAGGTCTATTATATTACAACTTTACCTTGCATTTTTGATATAGCGAAATATACAAATATTGCGAAAATTATACAAACGATGCTATAACTATGGTTACGAAATATAATTACTCAGTATGAAACATAATTAGACTTTAGATACTAGTATTATTTTCTAACATGTAATGTATACACATCAAGTGAACCTATTATTTTCTAACATGTAATGTATACACATCAAGTTGCTGGTTCACCTAATCTATAATTTAATCATATCATAATAAAGTATGTAATTATTTTATGCAATTTATCATTATATATCTTTTATGAAATGAGGAATTTGCTATGATGAAGTTGGGAATTTGAAAAACGACATTGGTTATATTTTGATTGAAAGAAAACCTTATGTCCAACTTTTGAAAGTTGTCATTAATTTCTTGATTGATTATGTGTAACATTTAATTAACTATGCATGCTTTTAATGTCAAAATTAGAGGCTGTTTCCTTTTTTTTTTAATGGGTGTTTGCTATTTTCTTTTTAAAAAAAATTTAAGTCAAATATCTTACCCTAATTAGTGCATGGTATCTATAAAATGTAAATAATTCTCTTTTATAATCTCTATGAAATCATACATTAGTGCAACTTTTTTGACCAAAGTTTGAATCACAAATATTCTTTAATTAAATTAAATTGACTCTTAATCAACAAAAAATCTTTAAGATATTAATGCTCTCTAATTTCTACAACGACTTCATCTTAATTTTTCCTACATGCATTATTGGAACAATATATTTATGATTTTCCAATTGGCTTCATAAGGCGCAGAAGAAATATTTTATAGAATACAAACTTTGGCAATTCATTATAATTTTTTGGATTAGTTTGGTAGGTAAGATAAAGATTAATAATTTTGAGATAAAAGTTGAGTATTAGCTAATTACGAGATTATTTTATTCTATCATTTGTATTATAATGAATAATGATAATGAGATTATTATCTCATATAGAAGTCATTCAATGCTAGGTAAAATATTACTTCATGAACAAAAGTGGATTCAAAATTTTAAGAGTATGAAATTTGGATCATAAGCTTTTTGGCTTGTTGAGTTCTAATTTAGTAGGTTATATATATATATATATATATATATATATATAATAAATTATTAATTAATATATAATTATAAAAACTAGATCAAAGCTATTAAATTCTGTCGAAATCCTAATTTAAATGATAAATATGTCCCTAGTTATGGATGTTCTATTAGTAAAACTTTTTCTTTTCTAAAAAAGGAAGTCATGTTCTATAAATTACTATATAGTTGAAACTTATTTGAGATTGTGTATATTCAGTTCATCTGAATTCATTACTTTTTATCCACAATATATATTTATGTATAAAAATTACTAAAATTATAATAATACTAGGTATAAACTCATAATCTTAAAAAAAAATACTTAGAAATCAGCCAGATTTATAAAGTTTAAATCTTGAATTCGTTTTAATTGTGTATTAAGGGTTGACTTTATGCTGCATGCATGAGGATGAGGGCCACATATATAAGTGTCAACTGCCTAAGTTAGAAATTTTTGCATAAATTGAATGGATGACTTTTTAATCACAGCCTAAATGTAAAACTAATTGAATATTTACAAGTTACAATATTTTAATTATACAATAATCTTATAGTAGTAGTTGTGAATAAGTGGAATTTGCCTTTAGAAAAATTTAGAGTTGACCAATACTATATACTATATATCTATTTGCAATGTAGAAATGCAAGAAATAAGGAATTTAGCCATTAAGAAAATTGATAAAAAGTTGAAAATTTTGATTCACTAAATGGCAAATTAAGTACGCGGTTTAACTTAGTACTGATCCTTAATTAATTGACATGAAAAAGTCATACAGAATCTTCTTCTCTGTTAAAATAGTAAATATATATTAAATTTTTGTGTTTACTAAATTATTTTTGAAATGATCCTTTAAAAATCTAATTTTGAACGGTTTAGTTAGTAATAGGGGTAAAATTGAAAAGAATCATTGGTTTAATATACTGCAAATTAAAATAAATTACAGTTGAAAAATAAAGTGAACAAAATAAATATATAATTCATTCAGGTTAAAGTGCAGATATCTCGCCCTATTTAAGAAGATTCAAGTCCATTGTGTCATAACTACATTAATCCAACAATATATGTCTTGACTTGTCCCTTTCATCAGGAAACAACGGCCCAACAATTTATAATGTCATATGATTCAAACAACTTCGAATTGGTTAAAGAGTTCAAAGATTCACAAAAAGATCACCTTTTTTCAACATGTATAATTACTCTCTTTGTATCGTGAATTACTTTAAGACTTGAACTCAACTCTCTCTTTCACTACTATATACTACAATATGTTTCACACCTAGCATATTTCATTTCCTGCGGAACACAAACGAAGATGCACCATTCTTCCATTTAATCAATGGATAGAATAAGGGAATAACAATGTTAGTAGATAAATATAATAAATGTTAATGGGCTGTCAAGAACGTGGAGGAGGTAGGATGGACAGTTGGTCAGATCTAGTATGAATCGTACATGGACGGTAGTTGGAGTCGGCGGCTCTCCCAGGGTTCCCTTATCTGAGATCTCTGGGGAAGAGGATCAAGTTGGCCCTTGCGAACAATTTGATGCACTATCTCCCTTCAACCCTTTGAGCGAAATGCGACAAAAGAAAAGGAAGGAAAATCCATGGACCGACCCCATCATCTCCACCCCGTAGTGCACTATCTCCCTTCAACCCTTTGAGCGAAATGCGACAAAAGAAAAGGAAGGATTAATGACTACATGAGAGTGACAAGAATTGGTAATCCTATAAATTACAGTTATCTTTTACCATAATTAAAATTAATTATCATACACTATTAATATTTTATTTTAATAATAAAAGACCTATACACTCAAAGAATGATTCTCAAGATTTATATATTTCTAATAATTGACCAATTAAACAAATTAAAGATTCTCCAATTTTTGGTTTCATACAACCTTTTTGTGAGTTGGGTTAGGATCCACAACCCATAAAGTCCACACACCATACCCAAAAAAGGAAAAAGAAAAAGAGAATATTCTCAATATTTGGAAAGCTAATATTAAAAAGGTTTTCTTAATTAAGAACATACATAATACATTTGGTTGTATTGATATAACAATTAGATATCTCTATAATAATCATTTTTTCATAATAATATAATTACTAATTATAAATAATATTCCTATAGGTCGTGTTTATTGTTCAGTACGAATTAGAAAAATATTTTTTATGAATAATATTTTCTTGAAAAATGTAAAATAAGTGAAGTTCTTTCTTATTTTTTTATTTTAAATAAAGAAAAAATAATATTTAAAAATATTTATATATAATTCAGACAAGTATTATAAGAGATGGTCAGATTAAATGAGTTTTGTCATAGTAAATTACATGGCAATCAACTTCTTCTAAGTCAAAATAAATTTAACAGAACTAATAATATGAGATTATATATGGGAAAAAGGTTATATTTGTTACTCTAATATTGAAAAATGTTTAACTATTGGTGGCGTTTAATATTATTATTCTTATTTATTATACGAAAAAAAATATATACACAAATTGATCATGCATGAAACTGGAAAAGTCACTACTAGAACATAGGGATTTACAATTTTATTTCATTTCTATTTCAATTGCATATTCATAAAAATAGTTACTGAACGTTTTTTAGTGAAAAATTTGAATGAGAAAATATTGATTTGTTAGTAGCGCATGAAAGCAAATGATAAGAAACTAATATTCCCGCCGTCCCTTTTTTAGTTGTGACAGTTTTCGTTTTTTTAGAATCAAATATATAAATTTCAATTAACATTTTAAAATATATTTTTTTTTATTATATTGATATAAAAAAAAAATTGCAATTAATAATACTTTTCTTATAGTTCGTGAATATCTAAGTTTTTATTTTAAAATATCAAATTAATTTAATCTAATTTAGCTTTGAAAATCAGTCAAATTGACTTTCGAAAAGTACACTCATAACACCTAAAAAGGGACGGTGAGAGTATTTAATATGCAATTACCTACATCAGAAGCACGAATCAGAATTTGAAGTTCATAGATTCTAAATTCCCACCAAACTCATAGCTTGTTTTATTTATCAAGTCCTCTATTAAATATTTATACATACACATAAATT
Source organism: Solanum virginianum (assembly GCA_000787875.1). Lineage (NCBI taxonomy): Eukaryota > Viridiplantae > Streptophyta > Magnoliopsida > Solanales > Solanaceae > Solanum > Solanum virginianum. The sequence goes on from DF360651.1 coordinate 9,653, forward strand.
TCTTACTACAAAATATAAAATCCAAGCAAAAATTATTAAATTCATCCCAAACCATACCTAACTTATAGCTCCCTCCTAGAGGCAAGGACTTAGTATACAAGTCTTAGAAAAATAACTTTTTAAAACTATTAAAAAGAAAATTTAATTAAGAAATAACTAAATATTAAAATAAACTTTGACAATTGGGGACACTCTTCTACTTCCTACTACTATAAATATGTAGAAGGAGCCTTTTGCACATCATATTATAATTAGTACTAAGCTAGGAACTTGGATAAATTTATATCTTCTTTTCTCTCTTTTTAGTTTTTACTTATAATAATTTCTCTTGTCATGGCTAAGGTATCTTTTTTACTAGTACTATTTATTGTAGTCCCTTTTGTTGTAATTGGAATGAGCTCAGCTCAATTGACTTCCAATTTCTACAATTCATCCTGCCCAAATGTGCTTTCCATAATCAAATCAGCTGTGAATTCTGCTATCACTACTGAATCTCGCATGGGGGCTTCTTTGCTTCGCCTTCAGTTCCACGATTGCTTTGTTAACGTAAGTTACCTTGATTAGTATTCACATGCGTAGAGCCGAATTCAGAAGGTTTGAGTTCAAGTTATTGGATTCTATAGAATCTATAATTGTCATACTGACTCCACCCCTGTACACTCTCATGCGTCCAAGGGCGGAGCTAGAGTATGGCCTGTGAATTCAGCAGAGCGGACTCAGTAGCTTTGGTTCAAACTTTGTGTATAAATTATTAATTTAGAACCTAATAATTTAAAAAAAAAGAATTTCAAGACCATGTACTTTTAATTCTTGCTTCGCCTCTGTAAGTGTCATGCAAATGAATTTTACACATAACATGTTTACGTATTTGAACATGCAGGGTTGCGATGCATCTGTGTTATTGGATGATACGTCAAGTTTCACCGGAGAGAAGACTGCTAATCCGAATAGTGGATCCATAAGGGGATTCGATGTGGTTGATACTATCAAAACTCAAGTAGAATCATCTTGTCCCGGTGTTGTATCTTGTGCTGATATTTTAGCCGTTGCAGCTAGAGATTCTGTTGTTAAAGTAAGTTAAAAATTTCAATAATACCCCTTTCATTAAAATAGATGGATATACTTAAAAAAATTCTATTGATAGGCACATGTGACATCTCTTATACAATAAAATACTAGTCGTAACAAACATCCCATTTGCAGATATATTTTTAACTAATAAACTTGTTTGTTAGTAAAAGGAAAAGAAAGCATGTTGACCTTTAGTAAAAGTTTGGATTATACAAATTAAATAATTGGGTAAAGGGCAAAAAGCAAATCTGGTACACTAAAGCTTTCGCTATGCGCAGGATCCAGAAAATGACTTGATTATAAGAGTCTATTATATGCAACTTTACCTTGCATTTCTACCGGAGAATGTTGTTGAAACTAACTAGTATATTGTTAGTTAGGAAACAAGTAGTTTATTTTTAACTAAATAAAATAAACTTGTTAGTTAGGAAAAGGAAAAGAAAGCATGTTGACCTTTAGAAAAAGTTTGGATTATACAATTCAAATAATTGGAATTTGGATGTGTAAATTAATTGTAGAAACTAACTATATATTGTTGATGATTTTTTGAGGAATTTTTGCATCTAGCTACTAAAAAATATCTTAATTATGTTTGATATCTGTTATTTGGATAATTACGTTTTGTAACTATAGTTATAACAGTATTTATATAAGTCGTGCAGTGTTTGTATATGCTTGTATAAGTCACTATACAATTCATAATTTTTGTATAGTACTTGTATATTTTGCTATACAATTTGATTCGCCCACAACATTTGTATAATCGCGCGAATTATACAAAACTCAAATTGTTTTCGTGCACAGTGTTTGTATAAATCGTGCGAATTATACAAAACTTAAATGTAATTATTTGTCGCGAATCGTAATTAATTCAAACTATAATTGTATTAGCTGATTAACTAGTATATATTTACTTATCGACCTAATTTTTTCGATTTTTCATAGCTTG
>DF360651.1:21442-38991 GCA_000787875.1 Solanum virginianum
TGACTTGTTTATGTCTTTACATGATCAGTGTGATATTGATTTAATGACACTTGATAAATTAGCGAGAACTTGATGAATTTGTAGAATTTTTCCCTATGACTTGAAGGTAGGATAATGATCTACTATATATTGTATCTTGCTGGGCTGGTTGTTTTCTATGCAGGTTGTAGTGGTAGAGGTAGGTTGGAATGAAAGGAGTTTTGTGTATTCTATTGGAATTGCCTTATTTAGTTTGTTTACTTGCGGGGGTACCGTGTGATTTTTGGTACTCACCCCTTGTTTCTACACTCATGTAGGTTCTGAGCCCGGGTAGTAAGTAGTGTTTTGCTTAATCATCGTATTCCTGGAGACTTGGAGAGGTAGCTGTTGTCATCTGGCTGGCTCTCTTGTTCCTATTTATGTAGTGCTTTGTTCTATTTGAGAAGAAAGACACTTTAGACTTATTTTTCTTTGATTCTTCGTATTACTAGAGGTTTGTACACGTGACAACCTGATTTTGGGGATTCCTTAATTTAGTTGACTTATTATCCACAATTAAACTTTTATATTTATTATAACCTCGTATTCTCAATGCTATAGTTAGGTTGTAGGCTGACTTGTCTTGATGGGATAAAACGAGTGCCATCACGCCTGAAATTTTGGGTCGTGACAGAGTTGTAAATGGGTTAGTGGATAGAGTTTTCGAGATGATTTCTAAAGGTTCCCAGTTTCAACAGGATGAGACTCATTTCTACGGTCGGTGTGTTAGACTACGACCCGTAATTGGGGGTTCGTGATTTGATCCGACAGATTTTTATGAAAGGACATTTTTAGACTTTCCTAGTATTTTATACTTAAGCTATGTCATTTAGGCCCTAAATTAGCCTCTTTCCAGCCTTATACTACCCAAACACATTTCATTTCAACTCATTTAAAAAATAATCTAAGTCTAGACTCTCCCATAACACTCCCAAGTTCCTCCAAAGAATAGAACAAATCCTTAAAAAGATCCCAAAACACTCTCATGTGATTTTTTTTCTTCTTTTACCCCTTCTTTGGATGGTTGTTACCGATTGTATTGTTAGTTTAAGTACAATATTTATTTTGATTGTTATTTAAATTCCATTGTATCGTATCGTTTAATTCTATCATTAGGTAACGACGAAAAAACTCATTTTATGTAACGACTGATTTGGTGTAGTTGCGTAGTTACTTTAATATCTTCTTCTCGTTTTCTACTTTATTTATTTATTTAATAATTTTTCTTTATCATTTACCCTATCTTTTCATGGAATCCACCATATACCCTTCAACTTCTTGTAGATTTATCATTTAAATTATGGATGTACGACATTATGTAACGACGAAAAACAATACAATCTATCTAAACATTGTAGTCATTGAAACAATACAGTACGATAAAATACAATACAGTACAACACAATACAATACATTATGAAACAATATATAACAATCATCCGAACATTATATTAGAGTTTCTCGCGAAAGAAGTCTTTTTGACTTTCTTTCCATTTGTATTGCTCTTTTTCTTTTTATGAAAGAGTATTCTCGTTTAGAATCATAACCTTAGTATTTTATTTTAAAGGGAGTGAACTTAATTGATGTTGTCTTTGTTTTATTTTATTTTTTCACAAATTCAACTATTAAATGAAATGATAATTTATTTTGAAAAATAATATTAAATATAAAAAAAGTAAGAAATCTACTTGTTTTACATTGAAAACTTGTTCAAAGTATTATAATGGTAATGTATCATTTTCTCAACAAAAATTATTTTTGGTGAAAATCATTTAAACCCCAAATTTTTACTTTAAAAATTAAACTTCTCCCTCAATTTTGATAATAGACATTCTCTCTCCTTTATTCTAAATTTCGATCTTTCATTTCTTCAATATCTTTTTATATTATATATAATAGTTTATAGTTTAATTATATATTTATGAATTTTTATTTGTATTCATTAATATTATAAGTGAAATAATTATTTTATGAAATTTATTACAAACTGAAGTACTATCTGTTATGATTATTATCTTAGTATTACATGTATTAAGTATATGCATATATTTAAGTTCTATTTATCTCTTATTTTTTATTATTTATATAGATAACGAATTCTGATTGTTATTAATTGAATATTTGCCAAATGATATAGTTCAAAATTTACCTACAATACAAATGGATATTGATCTTTTAAGATTTAATATAAAAATATATTTTTATTACCTACATTAGAATATATTTATAAATTTATACTCTCTATTCTTTCCATTTATATCAGAATTTTTATTATTTTTACTAATATTTTTTATAGATTACGTGTCATGAATTGATTGGCTATATGTATGTGGCCTCCTCCACGTCAAGATTTAAAAGTCCAACCTACTGGAAAACCAATTAAACGACGGGTCAAAATTTTTCTCATCCATTTTCCTTCACCATTTTCCCCAATTCTCAGCATTCTTAAGGTAATTTTCTCCTCTTCTATTTTTTTTTTTGAATGAATTTGTGTTCTTATTTGTACATATAATTAGATTTGTACATGATTTTGTTGATTTTTGCTTGTGATTTTTTTTAATTGGAGCAAGTTCATCTAATTGATTTGTTAACAAAAAAGTGAATTTTGCATGTGCTGAGATCTGAAATCTGAAGGATCTAAACTTTTGAATTGTGTTGATTATTTATGATCTGATGGTTTTGACATTTGATTTTTCGGATCAGATCGGATCGGGTAGGGTTTTGTCCAGATAACAAAAGAAGTTTTGATTTTCCGAAACCGCGATGTCAGTTTATGTTGATGATTTGCTGATCGTGCTATCATTCTGAAATTTGTGTTGGTAATGAGGGTAAATTTTAATATTAGATTTAAGTTCAACTTAAACCCTAACATTTTGTGATAGTGTTCGGGATTCGTTGGCTAGTTAGTTTAGTTGGTGGTATAGCAACCACTTGCTTGAATAGCTAGATGTTTGCTAACTTTTTTTTGATGAAGTCATGAGAAATTTCATTGCCGGCATCAAGTAGATGCAGAATAGTAAAGTTAGGACGATGACCAAACTACTGGGCTTGATGCCTTGTATGAATTGTACCAGTCTTATAATGATAGTGTAGCAGTTAGCAGGGGCGAGAATGATGAATAAACGATCCACAATATTTATATATCTACGTTTCCTGGCTTGAAAATATATTCAACTAAACCTATACTCGATGGAGGATCATAAGCTCAGTGTCGTGGAAAAATAGGTGGATGATCAAGCACTCTCGTGTGGCAGTTGTATGGTTTAGTTTGATATTACGGAAAACTTGTTATTTGCTTTGATGGCTTGGTGAGGCAGTTTGAGTAAGTGTGGACATGTTCAGGATATACATTCTCTTTTCACTTGGAGTGGCATACAATTTTGTGAAGAGGTTTCAACATGCTGAATGAGTAGAAGTGGTGCGGTTTGATCTTGAAGGACATGAAAAGGAAATGAACCACTTTAGGGTGGACTAAAAAAGGAAAATAAAATAAAATAAAATGAATGTTGGTCTCCTTGTTTCTCTGGAAGCAGTCTGATTCTCCGGAGCAGCTATGCATCAGCTTTTACCCTGGCCGAATCATGTCTTTTGTACATGTTCCTTTTCTTTGTTGTTCTCAATGTTGCATGAGAATATTAGCTGTACCACCCCCCAATCCCCACATTCCTGTGGGATTACATAGGGTATGTTGTTCTGTAGCAAGTGAATAATTCAAAGTCTTCTATTTCACAATTTGTTTAATGTCGTCTGACTAATGTCTTAACTAATACCCTGTTTGTCCCAATTGTGTGGCCTAATTTGACTTTGATGGTTGAGTTGTTTGAAGTTTGACTGGTAATTGGTAGTTGATGTACCTTTCTGAGAGTTTAGAGGTTCTCGTGCATAAATTTAGGAAGGGAAAAATGCGGGGATGCTTAATTACCATGTTCCCTTCAGTCGATCAATTATGCTATTATTTGATTGTGACTTGTTTACCGGCTTTCATATGTTCACTGTGTTTGAGGACTTGCAAAAACATTTCTGTGATTCTTCCCACTAAACATTTTCCATTCAATACAATGAAACAGTGACTAGAAATGGCTTTGGGTGGAGGTGGACCGCAAAGGGGGACTGCTGCTGCAGCAGCTGCTAACCTACGTCGAAGGAAGACCGGTGGTGGTGGTGGGGCTGCTGGAGGAGCAGGTGGTACCATGCTTCAATTCTACACTGATGATTCCCCCGGACTCAAGATCTCCCCCAATGTCGTGCTTGTGATGAGTATTGGCTTCATAGCTTTTGTTGCGATCCTTCACGTCATGGGTAAGCTCTACTTTGTCCGCAGAGAGGGCTAGAGAAATTCAGATATCTCATTGCTGACTGGGAAATTTTTGTTGGACAACAGCTTTCTTCATTGAAGGAAAACTGACAGTGTAGTTTTATTTTCTTGTTTGTTTGTCTATGCAATTAAGTTTATAGGAAAGTTTTCTAGTAATGACATTGTTTCTTGTGCTATCTTTACTCCAATGTAGCACCAAATTCTAGTTTCTTGTTTGTTTGATCAAAATGTTGTCTTGTATCAGTCATTATAACTAACACTACTGCGAACGATCATCAATACATTGTCAATCACCACATGTTCTTTAGTCATCATTAGAATTATCAGCTACTAATATCAAACAATTTTACTATCACAATCACTATCATAACAAGTACGTGATACTTAAGATATAGTAATTTTCGTATAAAATGCAAGATCTATTATTTATGACATAATGATAGAATATGTTATTCCATATATATTTCAAATAGCTTATCTCGAAATTATTAATCTTAGACTTGGGATTCCTCGTGAAAGAAGTCTTTTGGCTTCCTTTCTATTTGTATTGCTCTTTTCCTTTTATGAAAAAAGATCATTCTCGTTTAGAACCACGACCTTAGTATTTTACTTTAGTGAACCTGATTGGTCAATGGGCTTTTAACTTTTTTTTTTTTTTGCACAAATTCAATTATTAAATAAAATGACAAGTTTTTTGAAAATAATATTCAAAATTTAAAATAAGTATGAAATCTACTTATTTTTCATTAAAAACTTGGTTCAAAAGTATTATAATGATAATGTATCATTTTTGCAACAAAAATTTTGGGTGAAAATTATTTATACCCTCAATTTTGCTTTGAAAATTAGGAAAATTTACATAAATACACATATTATGTTTTACTATTTTCAAATATTCCCTATTATTTGTATAAATTTCTAAAATCCTTCTTTTCACGATTGTATTTGCATAAATGACTTATGAATCAGTATGAGTGCAAGTGTATCCGCATAAATAGCTTATGAATTATGTATGAGTGTCAGTGTATTCGTAAACCATGACTCATGAATCTATATCATGGCCACTTATGAATCATGTATGTACCAGTATATCTGCAATTCATGACTTATGAATTATGTATATGCTAATATATCTACATAATGATTATTTTAAGAGATTTTAGTAAATATGCAAATAATTAAGATATATTAATTTTTTTTTATTTCGGGATTTATGTAATTCGTATATCTCCCTCAGTTTTGTACAAGACATTTTCTCTACTTTATCTTATACAATGTTCTATCATGTCTGACATTTTCAACCTTTCATCTATGCATTATCTTATACTCCTTTATTTTTCATTCTACATATTTATAAATTTTTATTTATGTTCATTAATATTATATAAGTAGTATAATTATTTGTGAAATTTATTACAAAATAAAGTATTATCTTTTATGATTATTATCTTAGTAGTACATGTATTAAGTATGTGCATATATTAAAGGTTAACTTATCTCTCATTCTCTATTGTCTAAATAAATAAACAAGTTCTGATTTCGCTAATTGAATATTTCCTAAATTAAATTCAAGAATTTATTACAATAAAAATGAATATTGATCTTTTAAGAATTTGATATAAAATATACTTTTATTGTATTTTAATAATTATTTTATTACTTACATTTTAATTTTTTTCATTATTTTATAGTAAAATTTAAAAAAACCTCTGCTTTTTTATTTCATGAGCTACGTGGCATGAATTGATTGGCTATATTAAATGTCTTCTTCAACTTACTAGAAAAACCAATTAAACTGACGGGTCATAATATTTCTCGTTCATTTTTCCTTTCAGATCGGAGAGTTCATTTTCCCTAATTCTCAGCATTGTTAAGGTAATTTTTCTCCTTTTCCAATTTTATTTTATGAATTTTTTGTATGAATTTGTGTTCTTATCTGCAGATGTAATTAGATTTGTACATGCTTGTGTTGATTTTTGCTTTCTAATTTTCATTTTTTGTTTCTAATGGAGCAATTTCATCTAATTGATTTGTTTACGAAAAAGTGAATTATGCATGTGCTGGGATCTGAAATCTGAAGGATCTAATCTGTCGAATTGTGTTGATGTTTTATGATCTGATGGCTTTGACATTAGATTTTTCGGTTTGGATCGGATCGGGTAGGGTTTTGTTCAGATCTGAAAAAAAGTTCTGATTTCTCGGAAACCGCGATGTGAATTTATGCTGATGATTTTGAAATCGTGCTGTGATTCTACAACTCTGAAATTTGTGTTGATAATGAGTGTGAATTTTAATATTAGATGTAAGTTCAGTGTGAATCCTAATATTTTTGTGATATTGTTTGGGATTCGTTGGCTAGTTAGCTAGAAGTTAGCTAACTTTTTTCCTCTCTTAACTGGTTAAGAAATTTTTGTAAAAGTTTATTTTATTTAAGTAATAAGAAATTTCATTGCTGGAATCAAGAAGATGCAGAATAGTATAGAAGTTAGGAAGATGATGAAACTTCATTAGCTCAATTACAAAAAAAACTAAGCTGGATGCCTTATATTTGAATTGTACCACTCTTATACGATAGTATAGCAGTTAGCAGGGGCGAGGATGATGAATAGACAATACATTAGTTTTTTTGTATGTAAGTTTTTCTTGGTTTGAAAATATATTCAAATGACCTTTTATACTGAATGGAGCATCATAAGCTCAGTGTCTTGAAAAATAGGTGGATGGGCAAGCACCCTCATGTTGCAATTGTATGGTTTAGCTTGATATTAGTGAAAACTTGTTATTTTCTTTGATGGCTTGGTGAGGCAGTTTGAACGAGTGTGGACATATTTAGGGTATACATTCTCTTTTCACTTGGAGTGGCATACAACTTTGTGAAGAGGTTTCAACGAGTGGAATGAGTAGAAGTGGTGCGTTTTGACCTTGAAGGACATGAAAAAGAAATGAACCACTTTAGGGCGGGCTAAAAAATGAAAATAAAATAAAATAAATATTGGAGTTTCCTTGTTTCTCCGCGAGCAGTCTGAAACTTTTGAGCATTTATGTATCAGCTTTTACCCTGGCCCAATCATGTCTTTGGTACATGTTCCTGTTCTTTATAGGTCTCAATGTTGCAGGATAATGCTGAATAGTTAATACTTATTAGTAGTAGTCGTTGTAGTAGTCAAACAAACGGCACCTCATAGTTATATCTTTCTGTTTTTCCATTCAAAAAAAAAAAAAAGATGTGATTGTACAGTGATGTTGTTTTACCGCTACTCCACATCAGTCCCAAAAAAGTTGCAGTCGATTATGTGCATTCTCACAGACCATGTTATTCCATTTAAACTCACATCTCTTGCCAAGATTATATAAAATGAGACGTACTAGATTCTTTTATTTTCTCTATTCAAACCACTTTATTAATGTCGACTAGATGTTGAGTCTGTGATTTGCTCTTTTGTCCATCATTCCCTTGTATCCAAAATTATTGCACTAATCGTGGAATACTAGGGAAGTTTTAATTTGCATTGCATGAGTTCAAATTATAACAAAATTGTGGTACAGTTAATTGCTTCAAGAAGTTCAAATTAGAACTTCGATTTTGGGCATAAAATTGTGTCTATAATGTAAAATGTAAATTAAGGTTTTGTGGACTTCTAACATGCACTTACGGGGATACTATTGCACAAATTTTTGGAAGGCTTAGAAACTCGTAGAAAAACGTAGGCCGTAAAGTAGTGGCGGATCTAGGATTTTAACTCGGGGGTTCGTAATATAAAAGTATAAATATGTGAATAAACCAATAAATACAATTTCCAAAGGAAGTAGTAATAATATTCGCTTGGGTTCCCCAAAGTCGAAATTAAATGAAAATGAATAATTAAAAAAAGCTAAAAAATAATGCTTTAAGCGGGATTCGATCCCTGAGCATGAGGGTTCATTTATAAGGACACCTACCATTATGCCAGACTTTGCTTATTGTTTAGGAGGTTCAAGTCTAATATATATATGAAAATATAAAATATCTACCCCATATATACGGTGTAATTTTTCACCGAGGGGGTTCCCCCTCCCCCCTCCCTAGTTCCGGCCCTGCTGTAAAGTTAAAGAGTATTTGTTGGTCACAAGGTGGGGGTGAGGTCGGCGTACACGTGAAACCACACCCCTATATTGGGTATGTTGTTGTATAGTTTGAAATTCCTACAGATCAGTAGCAAGTGAATAGTTCAAAATTCTGCTATTTCACAATTTGTTTAATGTTATCGGACTAATGTCAATACCCTGTTTGTTCCAACTGTGTGGCCTAATTCTGACTGATGGTTGAGTCGATTGAAATTTCGACCGGTAGTTGATGTACCTTTTTGAGAGTTTAGAGATTGTGATGCATAAACATAGGAAGGGATATGCCAACTCGATACTGTTATGTATTGTTGAAATGGCTGGTGCAATAGTTGCCCCGTTCTCTGTAGTTTAGTCTATGGATTCTGTTTTTATTTGATTGTTAGTTTTTTACCATCTTTTAGATGTTCACTCCGTGTGAGGACTTGCACAAGTTCTCTGTGATTCTTTCCGTTAAACATTTTTCTATTCAATACATTGAAACAGTGATTAGAAATGGCTTTGGGCGGAGGTGGACCACAAAGGGGGACTGCTGCTGCAGCAGCTGCTAACCTACGTCGAAGGAAGACCGCTGGTGGCGGTGGAGGTGCAGGAGGAGCAGGTGGTACCATGCTCCAATTCTACACCGATGACTCCCCTGGACTCAAGATCTCCCCAAATGTTGTGCTTGTGATGAGTATTGGCTTCATAGCCTTTGTTGCAATCCTTCACGTCATGGGTAAGCTCTACTTTGTCCGGAAAGAGGGCTAGAGAAATTCAGATATCTCATTGCTGAGTTGGGAAATTTTTGCTGGGCAACAGCTTTCTTTGTTAAAGGAAAACTGACATTGTAGCGATTGTTTTCTTGTTTGTTTGTCTATGCAATGAAGTTTATAGAGAGGTTCTCTAGTTATGAGTTAACTGTTTCTTGCGCCATCTGTGTTCCAGCGCTTAATGAAGAGGAAGGCAGAAAATTCTAGTTTCTTATACTGTGAATGGAATCATGTTGCAATTATAGTTTTAAAAGAAATGATTTTGCTTTGCTCATTTTAAGATGCTTCTGAACAGCTTATGCTTCTTTGTGTACACCATTGTGGGTAAATCGATATCTTATGACCTGACTGTCCACTGCTCATTACGAGTTCGGAATCGAACTGAATTATTCTTGTGACCTCATCAGCAACCTAGTATAGTTGAAGGATGTGATACAGGTTATACAGTCTCAGACAGGCATTACAAAATATATAATATTACTATGTAAGCTACTTATTTCAAATGTTATTAATTATGAGGTATTGAAAAATCATCACCAAAATTAACTACGCTGTCAAACTCGAGCACAAAAATGGGACAAGAGAGAAATATATCGTACTAGGAAGAAACTCCAAGTTTTGAAGTAGAGTTTTAAGTTACCTAAGATATACACAGCGTAATAAGCCTCTTTTTCTGGTTCACTTCTCAAAAACATCGAAGGCGCACTGCACAGATAAAAGTACACCTTATATACTGCAGAATCTGATGTTAGCACTTAGCACATTTATACAAATTTATACATACTCTAATAAACACCACCAAACACTTATATGGAGCAGCAAAACACAGTAAGAGATAAGAGTAGCCAGAAAAGTTGCATTGACATAAAATAGGTAAAACAGAAAGAGCAGCTTCACGCTAAGCTTGGGGGGTATTTTCGCTGTTCAGCACTTAGTCATCAGCTTCAGAAGGGAGAATGTACATCTCAAGGCCATAGGTCTCGGGGTCAAACGTGGGATCTTTAGCCTTGATCTTCTCTATGGCTAGCTTCACCCCTTTTCCCATGTAAGGAGCAGCATACTCCATGAGTTCCTGTCTGTACAAGGAGGAAGCCTTATATTTTTGGATAGCAGCAGGACCAGCCTCCTCCAATTCCATTCTCAGCTCGGAGATAGTCTGGTGAAGGATTGCCTGAACCTGCATAATGGACTCCTTCTCACCAGTTAGAGCAGTTATCTTGTTTGCAGCCCCAGCCAACTCATGCTCAAGACTCTCCTTCTCCTCCTTAAAGACCTTGAGCTTCCAACTGGCTTTTGCCAGCTTAGCTTTCAAAGAAGAGTTCATCTTTTCCATGTCATCCCTCACTTTTGCTGCTTCATTATACTTGTCAGTGACTACTTGATGGCGTTCTGACAGTAGACAAAAATAGTTGATGCCCTACAAAAGGGACAAAAAGAGGTGATTAAAGTAAACAAAAACAAAGGTGAAAGGAGAGGCTAACTTCATCAAGAAATAAAGAGACACTGACCTCGTAGAAGTGACGAAGCCCCTCATCAGTGACCTCTTGATCAGTCTTCTTATTGGCGACAACCCGTTCCCACATTTCAATTGTTGAGTCTAGCAGTTCGACAGGTGGAAGGTAAGGTGGCTCCTCCCCAACAGGCTGCGAGCTAGGAAATAATGAGCTGCCTGACTTTGAGTCCAACGGGACTGAAGGAGGGCAGGTTGAAGGGGCACCAGTCATGGGAACACTGCACGGCTTGGACTCCCCGTAGTTCTGTTCAGTAGTAGCATCAGGAATATGAGCAGCATCACCAACAGGTTTGCTTGAGCTTGTAGCTTCAAATCCCGGTGCTCCATAGGCACAAGGCTGTGCGACTGAAACGTGCTTTTCATTTTGCTCTCTGCCTTGAGTTAGCCTAGCAGCTTGGCAGGACAGAAGCTTCTCACATTGTCTTGCCAAAATTGCAGCGACCTCGTCCTGCTCCATGGAAAAACTAGCAGGGACAGTTACTACAAACAAACAAAAATGGTCAGTGACATGAACGTAATAATTTCACTTCGTTGACTTAAAAGACAAATGTGATTGTAGGAGAGTGTAAACACCAGCTCCATCAGCGAAAAAATACACACTGTCATCTACAAATCATGATCAATGTTATCCACTCTGCACTTGGCTACCCATCAGCTAGTACTTGATCATCTTTCTAACGGTTGAGGAGAGCTAGGGCTCAAGATCCACTCCTGCCAGCTCATGGAGGTAGGCAGGCAACTCCCAAGTACTGCATATAACAAATTTTTTCCTCACAAGCTGTAGAATATTTTTATGAGCAATGATGACCAACCAAGATAGTTCAAGGTACTTGGCTAAAATAAACTCGAAAAAAGGAAGGTACTTCATGCCCATCCTACAGAAAACTCATAGCATTGCTCAACTAGCTCAATTGGCTACCAGATGAAAAGAACAACAGAGGTTGACCTAATGCAATTGAGGCGAGCTACATATTGCCTTCACAAGCTCTGTGAGCCCTATCGTTGCTTTGGGATATACTTGCCAAAGATGGCAAATGGACCTCTTAAGTTTCTTCAAAGGTCACCTTCCAAGAATACATACGAGAACTTTGTAATGTCTTATCCTACAGTCAACCAAATCGAACAAGAGAAGTCCAAACAGAGGGAAAAGTAGGAATCTACTGCACGGGCAGATGCTTTTAAATTCTGAGCCTGGTATGGAGTTCGAAGAAAATATTCTACATGAAAAAAACCAAGTCATTTTGCAACCATCTGAGAATACACAAGTCAAGCAAAGGAAAAGATGAAGCAAACTTGTCAGAAGCCAGGAAACAGAGTCCCTGATAATAACAATAACAATCACAACCACGTACAGCGGCAAAAGAAACGAGTAAAATAAAGAAAACTTCAGAATTGAACAAAGCAGCTTAAACCTTACCTTTAGCCGATAGATATATGGCAGATGGGAAAAGAGAAGGTGTAAAACCAAATGGAATGAAGGTATGCAGAAATCACAAAAGCAAGGAACTGGAAGTTGCATGCACAAGCCAAAAATCTCTCCCAGAAAAGCCAAGTAAGCAGGTGTTCAATGTTTATATGAGGATAAAACGTATCACAAAAAAGGAAACGATGTATCACTCCTTATTTTGTGGCCATAATACATATCACAAGTCTTAAAAACAACTGAACGGCACATTGACTTGCTTAACTTTCTACCTTGAACAAATCCAAGCTCACGGAGTTTGGGGAGAGAATCTGATAGTATAACAGATAGAGTGAGCTATTTCATATTCAAGCCCTACTCAAAGATGGATAGTAGGTGACGGATAACTCTTTTATTTTTTTTAATAAGATAGTAGTTCATACATAACAGCTACCGAATAACAATAAGATGGCAAAACATAGCTTTGGGCAACAGGTACGAATAACAAAAAGTATACACAGAAACAAAGGCTCATAACTCGAAGACACTCCTTTAAAAGGAACTCTCCTTGCCATCTCCTCCAATTACTCTCCCAAATTCATTCATACTAATGCCAAGTCTAATTTAGTCATTGAAGAATAACCCTTGATATTGCTGGGATCTCAATGCGAATTTTTCTTCCATTTTACCAGTCAATAAGGCCATCTCAAAGCAACATTTCTGCAGTTCATTTTTCTGACCTACAAGCTAACTAACTGCTTCAACCAAATCTACTGGATAGCGCAGTAGGTTTGCTAACAGCTCCATTTCATAGCAATAATGCATGGGACCATAAAATATAAATGCAGTAATCAGAATAAGGAAAACAGCAGGTAAGGCGACAGCCTCTTTTAACAACAGCGTCGTTAGAAAGCGAGATAGACACCCTAATTATGCACATTAGTCACATTGTTTTACATAACTTCCCTATTTTCATTTTGTACCTTTCTCTACCTCAGTAATCTGTTACTCATCAAACAGGAACTGTAGATCATTGGACAGTGGCACTTGCTCCCTTGCTCCCTCTTATTCCAGGCATGAGGTAGCTGAAGAATCTAAGATTCCAGCACACAAGGCAAAATTGCTGAAATGATTGGAAGAGGAACTTGTGCTCAATCTAACCCCAAATACAATTCCATAAAGTGACATCTGTACTAAGCCATTAGAAAATTGTACAGAAATGCTAGAATGAAGCAACATAATTAGAATCCACCACCAGAGGAACATAGACTTGCTACACTGAATAGAATTTAATTTCCCTTCTTAGCATAAAGTGAAATCTCTAGCAGATAATTTCAGTCAAAATAAACCAATCATGTAGCAAAGTTTCATTAAGACGTTCATTGCTATACTAGGCACATAGCTTAAACAATATTGGACATCAAAACAAAACAAAAAATAAAAATGAAGAAAACATTACCAAATTCCGGTGCCGAGACGGTTGATTTTGGTGGTGAAGAAGTTAGTACAGTTGCTTCTTCAGAGAGAGAAGACGTTGACGTTGCTGTTACTGTAGTAGCAATTGCTGAAACCGAACACGGTGAAGTAACTGATGATAGTGACTCCGAAACACAATTGCTTGTAGCCGATCCTAAAGATGAAGAAATCACTGTTGATGAACTCGCATTCGAAAACCAATTCACTGCAGAAACAAAATATGAGTTAGTAATAGTAGAATCGCAAGGGTTTTCAGATACCGAACTGACTGTTGATGAATTTAAGAGTTATAGGAGGCATAGTACTAGTAGCGGTATCAGTATAAGCTTCACTCGTTCCGAGCAACAATGTAGGAACTGTAGCAGAGTGTCCGTGAACTGTATTTTCCGGCGACGAAGAGGCGGAATCAGTCGATGAAAATCCAAACCTCATTGGAGAAGAAAGAAAAGTAGGGTTAAAATCTGTACATGAAAATGATGAAGAAGAAATTTTGCCTTGCATATTGTCTTCTTATTACTCTGACATTGATGCTGTGTGTTTCGCTTTGCTTTTTGCCTAAGGGAGGAGAAAGGTTAAAGGACTGAGAAGTGGAAGGAAAATGACAAAATTAAGTTTCTTAAGTGAGAAGATTGGACTAAAATAGTCTTTTTCATTTTTAGTATTTTCCGTGTGTTACCTTTTGAGATGATATTTGCGTTAAAAAAAAATAACTTAAATATTTTATTTTTATTTAAATTACAATGTATCTTAATTATTTTTTTAGTTCTTTTAATTGGTCAAATATATTTAAATATATTTTTTTCAAAATTCACTAACGAACAAGAAAAAGGTGATTTCGGCTATTTTATGTCGGTGGTAGCCCATGGATTTTGACGCTGCAGGGGGCTCCGATGCAACGTTCTCAAAAAAATCATGTGACTGTGTGCACAACGAACACGGAATGAGGCCGAGGTGGTCCTCCTTCGACGGGGACGCCTGGTAGGATTTTATGCTCCAAGGAACAGGAAACAAGAGATTTCTGCAATTTTCTGTGGGTGTTCCGAAGGATTCTGGTGCACAGGAGGCTCCGGTGCAACTTTCTCAAAAAATATTACAAGTGGGTTTGTAACGAGCCCGACTAGAGGCCCAGGTGACTCGGCGGCGAAGGGGGACGCCTGGTAAGATTTTATGGGCCGAGGAATAGGAACATGCGATTTTTGCAGTATTCTGTGGGTGTTCGCCCACGGATTCTAGTGTTGCACGAGGCTCAAGTGCAACTTTGTTGAAAAATCATACAAGTGGATCCGCAACGAGCTCGACAAAAGCCCCGGTAACCCGCGGTGACACAGGACACTTGGTAGGATTTGATGGGCTAACAATCAGGAAACATGCGATTTCGACAGTTTTCTATGGGTGTTAGCCTACGGATTCTGGCGCTGTAGAGGGCTCCTACATAACTTTTCCGAAAAATCATACGAATTGGTCTGCACGAACCCGACAAGAGTCTCATGTGGCCAGCGACGACAGGGGACGCCCCGCAGGATTTTATCGGCAAAGAAATAGGAAATATGCTATTTCGATAGTTTTCTGTGGGTGTTAACCCACAGATTTTGGTGCTGTAGGGGGCTTTGGTATAAGTTTCCTGAAAAATCTTACGAGTAGGTCTGCAATGAGCCGGGAAAGAGTCCCAGGTGGTCCGGTGGCGGTGTGGGATCTAGTAAGATTTTATGGGCCAATAAACAGAAAACTGGTGATTTCGACTGTTTTCTGTGCGTATTAATAGATTCTGACACTGTAGGGAGCTCCGATGCAATTTTCTCAAAAAATTATAATAGTGGGTCCTTAGCGAGTCCTACAAGAGGCTCAGGTGTCCTGGCGGTAGGGGGATGCCTCGTAGGATTTTATGGGCCAAGGAATAGAAAACTAGCGATTTCGACAGTTTTCTATGGGTGTTAGCCCACAGATTCTGGTGCTGCAGGGGCTCCGGCGTAAGATTCTCGAAAATTCATACGAGTGGGTTCGCAATAAGCCCGACAAGAGGTCCAGGTGGCCCAACGATGGCGGGGGACACCTGGTAGGATTTTATGGGCCAAGGAACAAGAAGCATATGACTTCATCAGTTTCTATGATTGTTAGCCCATAGAATCTAGCACTACAAGGGTCTCCGATGCAACTTTCCCTAAATATCATGCGAGTGCGTCGATAACTAGCCCGGCGAGAGGCCCAGGTTGCCCGACGATGGCGAGAGATGTCTGGTAGGATTTTATGGGCCAAGGAAGAAGAAATAAGCGATTTCGACTATTTTTCTATGAGTGTTAACCCATGGATTCTGGTGTTGCATGGGGCTCTGGTGCAACATTCCTAAAAAATCATATGAGTTTTTCTATAACGAGTCCGACAAGATGCCCAAGTTGCCTAACAGTGATGGAAGACGCCTTGTAGGATTTTATGGGCCAAGAAACAGTAAACAGACGATTTCAGCAGTTTTCTGTGGGTGTTAGCCCACGGATTCTGCTGCTGCAGGGGGTTCATACACAACTTTCTCAAAAAATCATACAAGTGTGTCAGTAACGAGCCCAGTAAAAGGTCCAGGTGGCCCAGCGACGGCGGGGGATGTCTGGTAGAATTTTATGTGCCAAGGAACAGGAAACATGCTATTTCAGTAGTTTTATGTGAATGTTAGCCTATAGATTTTGGCACATCAAGAGGCTTCGACGCAACTCTTTTAAAAAATCAGATGAGTGAGTCCGCAACTAGCCCAGGTGGCTCGGCGGCATGAGAGAACGCCTTGTAGGATTTTATTGGCCAAGGAACAAGACACAAACGATTTCGACAGTTTTCTGTGGATGTTAGCCCATGGATTCTGGCGCTGCAGGGGGTTTCGGCGTAACTTTCTCAAAAAATCAGTTGAGTAGGTTCGCAACGATCCCGACAAGGGGCTCAGGTGGCTCAGTGGCGGTGGGGACGCCTGGTAGGATTTTATTGGCCAAGGAACAGGAAACATGTGATTTCAACATTTTTTTGTGGTGTTCGCCCACAGATTCTGGCGCTGCAGTGAGCTCCTGCGCAACTTTCACAAAAAATCATATGAGTGGGTCCTCAATGAGCCCGGCAAGAGGCCTGGGTAGACCAAGACGGCGTGGGATGCCTAGTAGGATTTTATGGGCCAAAGAACAACATATAGACGATTTTCGACAGTGTTTTTTTTAATGTATTTATCAAAGAAATTCACACATTTTCACAAAATTCGCATCTGTGAGAAGATTATGTTTTTGTAGATTTGCTAATGTGAATGAAAGACTTCAATCTTTATGAGAATTAAGATTCATGTAACATATTTTTATCTCAAACAACATAAATTTTGACCTAATTCATTTGAAAACACATCTTTGATAGCAAAAACAAGTCTCCAATTTAGGATTCTTACACTACATTTGGGTATTGAAGATTTGATTGGGCACTTTCTTGAAGCCTTACTTCATTTATTTGATTTTTTATTATGTATCAAATATATATACTAACTTTAGGATTCTTACACTACACTTGGGCATTGGAGATTTGATTGGACACTTTCTTAATCCCTTACTTCATTTATTTGATTTTTTATTATGTATCAAATATATTAACTAACTTTAGGATTCTTACACTACACTTGGGGATTGAAGATTTGATTGGCACTTTCTTGAACCCTTACTTCATTTATTTGATTTTTTATTATGTATCAAATATATAAACTGAGTAGCTTATATATTTGCTAGTTTCTTAAATTTAGGTGGTTCCTTCTTTTTTTTTACCATCGTTCATTTGCTCTAAATAAATCTTATTTATCGAGTCTTAAACAAAATCGTAACATTACTAAAATATTATTTACTTAAAGTTACATTTTGAATGTACTTTTTTATCAGTATTCTATGTTCATTATCAACTTCTGTTGCACAACCTTTATCACCAATCACCTCCACCATCGATCTCCACTTTATGATTACAATCTTA
>DF360651.1:42494-58968 GCA_000787875.1 Solanum virginianum
TATAGGAGTAAAGTTTTTCCATCTAATTTTAGTCTACATTATTTAGATGATATCATCATGTTAATTTGTATAATTGAATAAAAGTTTTATAGATGATATCATCATGTTATTTAATTTGCTTATTGTTTCATCATCACTTTTCTGTATAAACTAACGTGACAATCCATTGGGCATAAAAGCATTTCTCCGTTTAAAAAAAAAATATTAAAAATATTTTTAAATTGACATGAATTATCAGTTTCATTTTTGAATTATTAATAGTATTAAAAGCATTCCTCTATTTGATTAATTGGAGAAATAAAATTAAATAACTATTTTAATATCTTTCAATGATTATACTTGTATCAAAAAGAAAGTAATTTTAAAAAATACAATATAAATAAACCAATTTTTTTTTTGTATATTGTATGAAATGATATAAAATATTTAAATAGTTCTTGAAATTTTATCAGTACCATAAAATTTGAGATTGAGATAGTAACATACATTATTTAAAATTTATGTAAAATATATTATAAACTACAACAAATTAATAATTTAAAATATTAAAAAAAAATTGATTGATTCTTCAAATTTTATATGTGCAACATGGATTGAAAATCAAATAAGTGATATATATTATTTAAAAACAACATAAAATATAGTATAAGTCACAATAATTAATAATTTAAAAGTTTTAAGAATATATTAAAAAATTTATCAGTGTAACATAAATTACGATATTCTTGTGATATCCTGTCAGTATATTGATACCATATCAGTGTCATATATGACTAAAATATAATTTCCTATGATTCCACCGATATATTGATGCCCTATCGACATCATATAGTTTTGGGCTCTTTTTTAATAAATAAAATAATGAAGAGAAAATTATTAAAGTCACAAACTTATTTATTAAATTCTAAATTAGTAGAAAATATATTCTTTGTGATTCTCTATTGGTATATTGGTACCATATCAATATTATATAGGACTGATTTTAATCATCCATGATACTCTACCGGTATATTAATACCCTATTGGTATATCATATTAGTATAAAGTGGGCACTAACATCAGCATGTGAATTTTAATAATAGGAGCCACAAATGTAAAGAAGTGTATGAATATAAATAGTTTAATTCAAAGGGGCATAAGCTTAGTTTTTTCGAAAAATAATATATGTTGGGCTCGTGCTAGCATGAACTCTTATAACTAGTATGATTATAAAGAGTGAATTTCATAAATGACAAACATATAAAGCCTAATTATGCTTCATAACTATAGTTTGAATAATAATAACATTTTGTAATTATAATTATAACGTCTGTATAATTTGTGCAACATTTGTCTATATTTGTATAATTCACTATATGATTCATATTTTTTGTACAACATTTGTATATTTCACTATACAATTCATGCACATTATTTGTATAATTCGCTATAAAATTCACAATGTTTGTATATTTTGCAATATAATTTGATTCGTGCACAACGTTTGTATAAATCACGTGAATTATACAAAACTCAAACTGTAATTATAGCTAGATGTTTGCCGTGAATCATAATTAATTCACACTATATCTATGTTGACTAATTAACCAATATATATTTGCTTATTCACGTAATTTTTTCGTTCAATCACTAAATTATGTATAATTTTAAAAATCGTTATATATATATATTCATAGATTTGAAATTTTCGAAATTCTTTCTTCCATACACAACTAACTATTTAAGCAACATTTAATGAATTATAACATGAAAGTGCTAGATTGATATTGGACAAAAACAACAGGGACTTATAACCATATGATGAAGACTAACTCAAATATGTTTATTTTTAAAAATGATTCTATTAAAAGTGTTTTTTCGACAAAAAATTTTGAGGTTATATTTAACTAATTTATTTCAAAATCCTATTAAAGTATTAAATTACAAACAAGTACATGTACTGATTATATCAGTATTAGTTACAAGAGCTCTTGCTAGCATGATTTAAATATATATTTTTTTATTTTTCTCAATTTATATAACACTGATAGATTTCTTATATGTTGTTTTACTCTTTTTAAGTTGTTACTTGTCGATTTATAGTACATTTTATTTTTATTTTAAATAATATATGTTACTTATTTTATTTCAATTTATGTTCCACAAATAAAATTTTGAGAGTCAATCAAAATTTTATTTATTTAAAAAAATTATTTAAATTGTTAACTGTTGTAATTTGTATTACATTTTACATAAATTTTAAATGTATGTTATTTACTCTGTCCTAATTTATGTGGCATTGATAAAAATTTAAGAACTATTTAAATTTTTATATATCTTTCATAATTTTAAACTGATAATATCGTGACTTATAATATATTTTATATTATTTCAAGTAACATACATAAATTTTTTGGTTTATCTATATTATATTTTTTCAAAAGTACTTTTTTTATACAAATATAATCACTGCATGATATTAAAATAGTTATTTAATTTTATTTATTTCAAATAATATAGGTCACCCCCTCTGACTCAATATATGCGCACTAGCTGAATTTCGAAAGTCAATCAAATATTTTTTATGTCTTTTAAATATTTTAAGCTATTAATTATTGAGAATTTTAATATTTTTTGCGTTGTTTCCAAATAAATGTTACTTTCTTTGTTCTATTTTATGTGATAGTAATAAAATTTTTAGACTCAACTAATTTTTTTTTACATGTCTTTCAAAATTAATTATTGAGATTTTTAACGTACTTTTTTAAAAAGTACAAATACATCCTTAAGCTGCTCAAGCAGGCATGTCGACCTACTTTGAAAAAATCATCAAAGATTATCAGATTGCCCCTGAATTTTTATGCAATTTTTAAATGTATAAAAAATTTAAAAATAAGACAAATAAATTAAAATAGAATAACCATTAAAATATTACAGATGCACCTTTAAGCTACTTTAACAAACATGTTGAGCTATTGTCTGCTCATGCAATTTACATCCCCACTTAGAGTACAGTAGAAATATTATTATTATTATTTAAGAATTAATCTGGCGTTAATTATTTATTATTAGAGGTTAAAATTAAAAGAAAAAACTTTATTTAAATGAAATTAATATTCCATCTTTTATTTGAGATTTTGAAGGAAATTGACAAAAACAAGACTAACAATAATAATAATATCTCGATACAATTTTACAAATGGACTAGTAAATTATGGAGAAATAAGATGTACGTAGTTCCACAAACATAATCATTCCAAATTTTTTGATGTAGAGGAATTATTTTTAATATACTCTTGACTTAAAATAATCATAATCACAATAAAATTTGAAGAAACAAATAATGTCAACAAAATAGTTTTGAAAAGAAAAAATTAATGGGCAGAAAATGAAGAACAAAAGTTTATTATTCTAATAGAAGGGAGATATATTATTCTAAAAGTTTGAAATCAATAATAACTAGCTTATAATACTAAATTAAAGATATTTTTTTTCGAGAAAAAAGTAAATTTTATATCAAAAAAAAAAAAAAGTTATGTTGCACTTTTTCTTTTTCTCCAAACAACTCATGAGTTAATCTGAAAAAGTGTTTTTATTGAATTTAAAAATATTTTTAACTTTCCATGATCTTAATTAAATAGGTTAAAATAGAAAACTTACCAACACGTGCGGTTCAGACACCAGGTGAAAAACAAAAAAAAAAATAATAAAAAAATAACTATATAAAAATTTATTTCACCCTATTTACATCACCTCAATGAATTCAAGATTTACATCTCCAATGTACACACATATTTATATGCGTTATTATTTAAATTTTATAACGACTAAAATTAAATTTTTAACTGAATATAAACACTTGATGCAGATACGCATTTATGGACTATTCCCATAAGAGTGGCTCATCGAGCCGGTATACCGTAGTGTCAGCTCCAATCAGTTGCTGCCACGTGGACATTGTGCACCAATGACTATTATTTTGATCCACCACATCAATGGAAAGATCAGGCAAGTCGAAAAATGTGTCATCATCCTCTCTTGATGGAGAATTTAGGGATTCTTTGGTGTTTTCCAAAAATAAATTTGTTGTAGAATGACAATTTCGTAATTCAACTCGGTTTGGATTGACTCGATCTTCCTCCTCCTCGGGAAATGTGATGGCAGCAGCCTTTGCGGCTGCTGCTTGGGTATCCTTATGAGAAGTGGAAGCTGGACGCGGATATTTATCAACCAAATGAGGAAAATTGAGATGAGCCGAGCATCCCTTGATAGCTAAAGCCGCAACGTCATGAGCTCGAGCTGCCATTTGAGCGGTTGGGTAAGTACCTAGCCATATTCTTGATTTCTTTCTTGGCTCTCGAATTTCTGACACCCATTTCCCCCAACTCCTCTTACGTACTCCTCTATAGGTTGGATGTTTATCATCGTCCTTCTCATCATTTCTCTTCTTCTCTTCATTTTGGACAAAATTTTGAATTTTCTTCGAATCCTGACACTTCACTGAAATTAGTGCATTGCTCGAGGAGAAAAAAGAAGAAGATGATGATGATAATGAGGATGTCGTGGTGCTCAAAGGAGAATTCAAGCCATGAGAGATGAAATCATGACGATTTTCGAGATTGATTGTGTCTTCTTGATTTTCCATGACTTTTTAGCTAAAGTAGCTAGAGGTTATTGTCTTTCTTGTGAAATTTGTTGTAGCAAGTAAAGAAAGTAGAAAGGAAAATATATTAAAATAGAAAAATTGATATGTTTGTTTGCCTTTGTGGCCCTTCGTGTTATAAATATTGTTGTGTTCATTTAAATAAAGAAAAAGTAAGGGAAGTTTTTTTTAAAGGAAACAAAGATGAAAAGGACCTATTCTAAGCAAGGGTGTCAACAGGTCAGCTATACTTTGCCATTCATGTGGTAATTGCTATACATTTTTTTTCGTTTTCCTTTTTTCTCATTTAATTTTTTAAGAAATTTTATTGGTCTTGTCTACTTTAGTGGAAAAAAGAGAAAAATGTACCTT
Organism: Solanum virginianum; assembly: GCA_000787875.1. NCBI lineage: Eukaryota > Viridiplantae > Streptophyta > Magnoliopsida > Solanales > Solanaceae > Solanum > Solanum virginianum. The sequence continues at coordinate 47,488 of DF360651.1, forward strand.
TGAATTGGCCGAGTCAGGGTTTTCATGTTGCAGGTCTTAAGTTCGAAATTACTTATCATCGAAAGCAAGGGTTTATCTTCTGGATCGAGCTTGTCACACCGGGCTTGTCTAGTGTGGGTTAACTCTCTTATGTGCTTTGCGAGCTATTGCATAGGAGCGGGGACTTATCATGTGCGCACCCAAAGGGTAGCAGCTACGAGTTCCCCTTGTCATCAAAAGAGAAAAACGTGAGATAAAAATCGTTACTTCCTCTGTCCCATTTTACGTGGCACTATTTTCTTTTTTGTTTGTCCCAAAAAAAATGTCATCTTATCTAATTGAAAATAGTTTAACCTTAAAACAATACCTCTTTACGCTTACTGAAATGATTTTCAGCCACACAAGTATCTAAGAATAATGTTAGACCACAAGTTTCAAAAGGTCCTCTTTTCTTTTCTTAACATCGTGCCAAATCAAAGGAAACCACATAAAATTACATGGAACAAGTAACCCTTTTTTTTTTTTAAATGGTATCATTTGTTTAAATATCTCTTGATTGTTACAAAGAACATAACATGAAAGATTAGTTTTAAAGAAAATTTGATGATTATAATAAACAATTGTTATTGAAGTGATTGTTAGGTGGAGATTAATATGTGTTTAAATGCAAATAAGATGTGTTTTGGCCATACATATTGTGTATAGAGCTATTGTCATAATCAAAAACCACGCATTGCACATTGAAAAGTTTGACATAAGACCTAGTAGGGTTATAATTGATTCAATCCATTCATTTTCCATTTACTCTTTTGTGGACCATTCAACAAGGACAAAATGGAAAATTGAAAAAAGAATAATTAAGAAATGCTTTGCACATTTACGTACGGCAATTTAAAGAGAGATTTTCATTTTTCAGAAAATTATTGCACTTATGTTTGCGAGGTATTGGATAAGAGCGGAGATTTATTTGTGAACACGCAAAGGATAGCAGCTGCGAGTAGTGGCGGAGCCAGAATTACCACTATAGGGGTTCAAAATATGAAAAATAACCACACGAACTAATCATAGAGGATTCGATATCTACTATATATATAAAAAAAATTATTTTAACCATGTATAAATAGTATAATTTATCATCCAAGAGGATTCGGATGAATCCCCTACCAAAGGGCTAGGTCCGCCCTTGACTGCGAGTTCCCCTTTTATAAAAAAAGCAAAATTATTTCACTTATTATTTCAAATAATTAACACCGTTTGATCATGAAAATTTTAAATACAACTTCAAATTGTGTTTGAAATTTGAAAAACACCAGAAACCTTATTTTCACTTTTTTTTTTTCATTTTATTAAATCTTTATTTTCATGAAATAACCTCATTTAAATTATGTTCCATATATTTATGCAAAAAAATACACTGAAATTTTAAATATTAACGGCAAAAACTATAACTAAACATAACTGAATTCTAACATTGAAAATTTCAATTAAAGCAAACTTTTTCGATTTTCATGGCCAAACATCACTCTCTGGAATCTTCACTAATTATTGCTTCTTTATCTCAAATTATACTACCTCTTGTCCCTTTTATTTCGTCCTTACTATAAATAAGTGATCTTTAATATATGTTATTTTACAAAATCGATGCATAAGTAATATTGTTCTTTATATTTTACCCATCATAGTTCATGAACTTTGAGAAGATATATCTGACCAACTAAAAAAACTAAGAAAACAATTAATGTACATTGAATAAGGAAAAAAATAATAAAATTATTTTTTTAAGTGCAATCACAAATAGTGACATATAAAAAAGACCAAAGAGAATATCTTATAATGGACGGAGGAAGTAATTACCTCAAAATTATTTTTCACTTAAAAAATTTAAGACAAAATTAATGATCACATTTCATTCTTAGAGTAGTTACTATTCTTGAAAACTACAGAACACTTTAATTATGTGAGGATGTTATAATGGAAAAATAGTGATTTTGATTCTTGAGTTATTGCTTAATTTCATTTTTAATCCTTATGTTATTAGACTTAGCACATTTAACATTCAATGAAATAAATTGTGCAAATTTAGTCCTTGAAAGAGTACCCATGTGCTAACAATTGCTTGTTGTATTTGAGTGCTTCTTCCAAACAATGAGGAACATAGAAGGTTGATAAGTTCAAGGACTAAGTTTGCACAATTTATTTAATTAAAGATTAAATATGCTAAGTCAAATAAACAAGGATTAAAAATGTAATTAAGCAATAACAAAAGGATCAAAATCACTATTCCCTCTTTTATAATTGTTCAAATTAGGGGTGGTAAGGTCAAACTCAATCCGTCTAATCAGTGCAACTCGTTTAAGTTTTTGGTTGCTCGATTAGCTCAGTCCATTTCAATTCATTAAAATTTTGAATTTATATGTAATCCAAATTGACTCTGAAGAAATCTTATCAAAATATTTTTTAAAATTTTTCTTCTTAGTTCGATATGTTATTTATAGCCATAATAAGAAAAAACAATTATTAGGTACTAAAATATTTTAAAAGAACAAATAAAATAATTAAATTTGTTAAAATTGAGTCGAGTTTGGTGTTGACCCGTTCTATGACCCATTGCCTAGTCCAGTCCATTCTGACTCAAGCAAATTCGGGTTGGGTTAGCTTGGATCTTGACCAATTATGACCCGCCTAAATTTGTCAATTCGCCTAATTGTCACCCCTGCTTCAAATATCAATGAAGAGTAAGTAATTTAAAAAACTAATATTCCCTTCGTCCACTTTACTGTGATACCTGTATTAATTAATTGATATTTAGTATTACGTCTTGAAAAGTGATTTAAAAAATAAGTAATTAATGCTAAGGATAAAATATGAAAAATAAGTTATCTTTTTTTGATACGTCAAAAATGATAAGTAAAAATTAATTTCTAAAATAGTGAACAAGTAAAAGTAAACAGAGAAAATAATTTTTAAAGGACGTACAAAAGAGAATCACGACAGCTAATTTGAGAAAACGAAATCGAGTTACATTTTGCTCAAATATATAGTTAAGTTTTTTGTTTCTTTTTTTTTTTTTAAAAGAAACTTATTATTGTGCGACTAATTTGTAGTATTTATCAATATAATGACATGCTTCAAAATGGACTAGTGATCAACAACAACAACAACATACCCAGTGAAATTTCACACGTGGGGTCTTGGGAGAGTAGAATGTACGCAGACCTTACCACTACCTCATAGAAGTAAAGAGGTTGTTTTCTTGGAATTCTCATCTCAAAACCCATAAGCAGACAAAATGAACTAGTGATATTTTTGTTAATTAAACTACTCTTGTGTATAATATGGGTGCAAAATTTGATTGTTATAAGGTCATTCTCCTTTCTTTGTTGATATGTCCTCTTCAAGTTTTCCTAATTCCTGAATTTCTGCAATGGCTTCACAACTTGCCCTAATTCAAGTAAAACAACCCTTTGAAAAAAAGACAAATGAAAGAAAATCCCAAGTTTTGTTGATATCACTTTGACTAGATGAGATTGTGGTGTCAAAATAATTTTTAAAATAGATATCTAGACTTGTTATTAAAAAAATAATTAAAAAAAATGGAAGATGAAGAATTATTTCGAAAATTTAAAATATGATTGAAATGGAGACGTGCTATATTAAAATGAAAGATTATCATAGTTTTAGAAGGTTATTTTTAGTGGATTGATCATATACTATATTGATATCATGGTATGCATATTTTCTAATTCATGATGCAAAACTATGGTGAGTGAATTTGATGAAAAAGAGATGAGCTAGACACACTGAGAGAGTCAGAATTTTTATTAAGAGGGTTCAAAATTTAAAGAAGTAGACACACGAACTAGTCAAAAGGGGTTCTACATCTATTATATATATATATAATTATTTTAATTATGTATAAATAGTATAATTTTAATCCCTTCAAGATAGTGTAGCTCCGCTCCTAACTAAATTGTTTCAAAATATCAACAACTTCTTGTATTAGAGTTAATACATACTTAGTTAAAGATAGACCATATGAACCATTTACCAATATTTGTCTATTAGATTTGACAAAAATTATAAGAGAAAGAGAAGAAATTAGCAAAAACTCACATTTAGAGATACGATTTTTGTACCGTTTGCTATTTTAGAGTTATTTCTAAATTTTGGTGCAGTTTTTGGAGATGAAACTTTTGTTATTTTTTAAAATATATTTTTGGCATTTAATATTTTATTGTGTTGCGTATTTTTTATGATTTGATATAAGAAACCATTTTCTCTAAGGAAAAAAAACAGCAAAAAGTCAAGCTCCAGTAAGCTGACCAATAAAAATATATATATATATACAAGAAAACAAAAAAGATATACTGTTTCATTAGTACAATAATTTTATTTTTAAATGTGTGCTTTTGTATTTATGAGAAATGGACAAGAAACTTTTGATGGTACGTGTCCACATTTGTCGAAATCAATTCAAGATTTATGAATAAATATATTTTTAAGAAATAAAAATTAATTTTTCTTAAAATTCTCAAACAATAATTATTTTAAATAAAATAAAAAAAAAGGTTAAAACACAAGTTATTTTTAAAAATCGAGGAAATACTACGGTTGACTTTGGTACACATGAATCACATGCAAAGGGGTCCAATCTAGTTTAGTTCACAAAGGGGGTCCCCTCCCTATTTCATTTTAATTTAGAATAAGAAATTTGTTCCTCTATTGATTGTTCTCTCATAAAATTTTTTAGTAATTCGAAGATCATTAGTGGTGTATTTTTTAAACTAGAATGATTTGAATTTGATCTTCATGAAATAATTTAATGTGGATCTTTTTGAAGTATTTGATTATCAAGAAAAACCTGATATATTTTGATCTCTTTATTAATATCTCAAGAGTTTATGGGATTTCTGAGATTTTGATTTCTTTAGGAATACCTAAGAATTTGTGAGATATTTGAGATTTTGATCTCTTTAGAAATACCCAAAAACTTGTGGGATATTCGAGATTTTGATCTCTTTAGAAATATTCCATAAATTTGTGAGATATTTGAGATCAAATTAAAACACTGCAAACAAACAAATAAGTCTCCACATCTCTAAATTGACTTCTACTTTGTATAAAGAAGACAAAAGGACAAATATTTGGCACTCTTTTTGTAATAACTTGACCCAACACTGTGAAGTATTGTCCGCTTTTGGGTCTAGCCTATCACGAATTTGTCCCTTTGGGCTCACCCTAAAAGGTGCTACCCCGGCTCACCGGGATTTGCCTAAACTCAGTTGAACTCTAGTCCCACATCGACAAGGCTGACACAGGAGTGACTCTAATACCATCTGTAATGACCTGATTCAACACTGTGAAATATTGTTTGCCAAAAAGGCGTCTTACACTATATATAGACCAGTCTATTACTTTATATACCTAGCATCTCTCCTGTATTTTACCAATATAAGACATCTCTCTTAAGATAAGTTATTACACTTTTCTTACAAAACTCACTCAACACACACACCCAAAAAAAAAAAAAGGTTAGACACACATAATTAGGATATTTAGTTGGTGAAGGATATTTTGTTTCTAAGAAATTCAAATTTTGACTTGGGTAATTTGTTGGATAGCAAGTTTAACGATTTTTTCTTGGCATTAAGATACATAATTTGTTGTTTGTTCCTTGATTTTTTCTTACATTGACATTATAGTTGTGTTCTATTTTTATGGGTATACTATTAGTACATTAAATATGCTTTGATTTTATTTTATTTTATAATTATAATATTCATCGAACAGTTCACTCGAAATAGTATAGAGTATAGTATGATAACATATTTTATTAGCGACTTTCTACATCACGACTCAGGATTGTGGATTACTATCTAATAAGAGGCTATGAAAATTGTTGAAGTAGGCAGTGGTTGAACGACATGTCTGCTTCAGCTGCTTGCTTGAGTTTTGTTTCTCCTCCTCCTTTACTACATACGATTCAATCAAAATATTCCGTCGACTTTGACGTGCTTGCTTAAGCTACTTAATTAATTTTATATTTCTTTAACTATTTCAACTATGATTTTATAATATTATCCCTAAAAAAGACATTTTTATTGGGTCCGCACTGGCCTACACGCTTAATGTCTAGTACAACAATATTTCTGTAACATTATGAGTGTCGAGTTGCGCAAAACTACATTTTTAGCATCATTTTAATTTTTATTAGTGAAAATTTTTAATATTATGAAAGAACTTGAATATGACATGTCACATTGCAAGTCAAGTACTTTAATACTTCCTGTTACTTATTTTTTTTAGTTAGTTAAAAAAATGTATTTTTATATTTAATAATAATTTAATTTTAAATAATACTATCTTTCTCTCATTTTAATTGTCACGGTTTTTATTTTTAGAGTAAAACTATATAAACTTTAACTAACATTTTAAGATGTATTTTTTTTCATCATATTGATATGAAAAAAGTTGCAATCAATAATACTTTTCATATAGTTTTTGAATATCTAAATTTTTATTTTAAAACATCAAATTAATTTAATCTAATTCACCTTTGAAAATTAATTAAATGACTTTTGAAAAACGCTACATGACAACTAAAGAGGATAGAGGGAATACCTATTTTCCTTTAATAAAATAATTTCTAACCAAATAAATATCTATGATTTATTTTAGATCATAAATTTTAATTATTATTTGTTTCAAAATCATACCAAACTAAATTAATTCATATAAATTCTGACGATAGAGTACATCGCTTTGTATGATTGGCAAATGGCTATTATCATTGTTGCATAGAGCACTTAATATTTATTTACATTAAACATTTCAATATTAGAACTACTTTAGAGCACTACTAAATAAGGAAATGTTTAATTCCCTTGTTTAAGTGTGTTTGTTTTAGTTTACATTTAGATCAAAATGGCTTAAGAATAAATGGTCCAAACATGTTTATTCAATTTGACATAAATCAAGTGTAAATAGTTCAAACATCTTCATTCAAATCGAAATACATTAAATTTAAATGGTCCAAACATATTATTGATGTTAGTTGAGAAGTTTGATGAAACTTAACTGACTAAGTCCATATCTCAAATGACACTATATAAATTAGGATAGAAAGAATAATCACTAAAACCCTAGTTTTCAAAAACTTGTGGACTTGTAAGGCCTAACTAGTTGTTAAAGGGTCAGAAGAACTGAAGTGAAAGGAATGCATCTAGATGTTGTACATGTTTGTCTTTGTCACCTTAATTATAGGAGATTCAATTCATGTCCCTACATCATGAAAAAGATATGGTGCAGTGGATAACATTATTCTTTTCTTAATTAGATGTCTCAAATTTAAGTTTTGATTATAAAAAACTCTTTAGTATAAAGCGTTTTTTTTAAATTAGTTTAATTTCAATACAAATATTAAATATCGAATGAAAACTAAGGAAAAGAGATTCATGGCCCTGAGTCATGCAATCCCTCTTGGGAAATGCCAACCAAGAAAAGGTACCAAACAACTATGAACAACTATGAAACTCATCTTTCTTATATTGTAGCTTTCATGCCCATGTATCATTTAAGATCATAACCTAACTTTTTGGGCTCCCATAATATATAACTAAAAAGTCTTTATGATCAAATTCGCATATGCGAGTTCATATTATCGACCTCAAACACGAATAAAAAATCAGGAATATTATGTGTTGATAATCATTACTTTCTTCGTTTCAAAAAGAATAATTTATATATTTTTTTGTCTGTTTAAAAAAAATAACTTACTTTTCTTTTTTAGCAAAATTTTAATTTACTTTACACGTAACATGTTTAAAACCACAAGATTAAAGAACATTTTGATACATTTAACATAACTTTAGGCCCCGTTTGGCCCCAAGTATTCTTGGAAAAAACTTGAGGAAAAAATTGGGGTGGGGTGTTTGGCTAAAAATTTTGGCAACTGATTTTTGGGAAATTCCCAAGTTCCCAAATACAAGAAAAAAGTAGTATTTGGGAACTTGAGAGATTCTTGGGAATTTTGAATATTTAAAAATTAACCCAAACTTTTATATTTTTTATAAAAAATACCTATTATTTATTAATTCAAACTAAATATTCATCTATCAATTTACTCCATTAAATTGGGAAGAGATTTTCATAGAATGTGGAAAATTTTTATAAGAGAATAGTTTGTTACTACAACTTTTGAAAAAAATAGTTTGAGTGAGAACATTGGAAAAAAATAATTTATTTTTAATGTAATTAATGCATTGATCTTACCCATATTGTTATTTTGTTATTGTTGATTGTTATCAATTATGTTATAGGTTATTTTTTAGCGGAACATACTCATTATAGAATGATAAGATAAACTTATGGAGGTTTTAAATTAATTTTTAGAACTTATGGGTATAAATTATATTCTTTGAAATAGTTAAATATTATTGGAAAAACTTGAGGCCAAACGCATGGTGCAATTTTAGAAAAATTTGCCAAGAATATTTGCCAAAAATAACTTGCCAAGAATATTTGAGAACTTGGCGCCAAATGCTTATTTAATTTAGAATGATAAGATTGAAAAGTCTTCGTTCTTTTCTTAAACTTAGTATCAAGTTAAACTAAGTAATCTGAATCTTAAATTGAATGGTAATTTTCAAAAGGCTATACTAGTACAAAATTGAAAAATAAAAATAAATAATAACCTTAAAAAGAAATATTTGCATAAATCATCCCAATCCCTAGTACAATATTTTTATTAGGTGCTCAACCCAAAAGTACCACTCTTGCTCTTGCAATATTTTAGTATCAATTTAAGATAGGGGACCTCCAATGGCAATAGTCACTTTCACCTTTTTAGCTATAAGGAAAATGAGTTTGTTTTGATATCATGTCACAATAATGACTTCTTTTATCAATTATTTCGATGGATAAAAATTTATTCGCCTGATGTTTATACCAAATTAATAAGTACATAATTAATGTATCAATATAATTTTTTTTAACATTTAATTGTAATTAATCAACATGTATATTTACTTCACAAAATCTCTTTAACTATAACAAATTTAATAGTCTATTGAAAACACCTATAGGGATATTTGTGAGTATAGCTCACCTTTGCTAATTATTATATTAAAATTAATATATATGCAAGCAAAAAGGGCCAGGGAAGAATAGACATTACTACACATTTGATATGTTTTTCAAGTATTGGCCTGATTATTTATGAAGAGATTTCATAAAATGTGTTAGTGTAGATGTTAATTACTAAATGCAATGATAATTACAATTATTATAAATTTTGTTTGAATTTGCTTATACATTGTATTTGATGTCCTTGATGTAAAATTATGTTTTGGGCCTAATTCACACTTCAAAAGTTAGGTTAAAGGAAGGAGGATTGCCTAAGGCTTATAAGAAGTGCACTCATCTCAATAACCACCAATGTGGGACTTTTGTCATTCTTCAATACCCTACCTCAAGCCCAGTGTTTAGCATTTGATGTATGAACAATTTTTAATTTTTGAGGGCCCAACATTGGGTGAGACAGGTCCTGCTCTGATACTATGTAAATTAGGTCTTCGGCGTAACTCATATCACAAAAGCTAGCTTAAAGAGAGGAGGATTGCCTAAGCCTTATAAGGAACCCACCCGTCTCATTAACCACCGTCATTCTTCAACATTGACGAATATCTCTCTTAAAATTACCTCTTTCGCTTGCCTTTCTCCCTCTTCTTTTCTATATTTGTATTTATAATGTATATGTATTGCACAATTTTACGTATCTGTATATCCAGTATCAAATATATATTGATGTATCCAATATAAATTTCATCAAGTGTATTCAGTATCAGTTTCATCAAATGTATCCATTATCAATTTCATCCAATGTATCCAACATCAATTTCATCTAATATATTCAGTTATTCCAATGTATTGTAATAGGCCTTCTTAAGATAAGAAGTTCGACATCGAGAAAAACACAGGAGAGATGATGAGCATATAAGTAAGCAAGAGTTATACAGTAATGACACATTTTAAAGAAGTGCAGACCTAGGCCTAAAGTGAACAATATCACTAGCGGGTTGAACCGTTCAAATGGTATTAGAGACACTCGTGTATTATCTTTGTTGGTGTGGGTCAGAGTTTAATTGAATTTAGGCAAATCCTAATAAGGCGGGGTAAACCTCAGTGCAACTAAGAAAATCCCATGCTGTGGAGCAAACCTTAGTGCATCTAGGAAAATCCCATGCCGAGGGACAAACCTCAGCAAGGAGATTGAGTTCATAGAGGAAGTGTATGTAGTAACCCTTCTTAAGATTAGCCCCACATCGGCAAAAACACAGGAGAGATGTTGGGTATATAAGCAAGTAGACCTTATCCATTAGGGATGCGTTTTAAAGTCATGCGAGCCTAGGCCCAAAGTGAGTAATATTATTAGCGGGATGGGTCGTTACATGTATCCAATATCAAATATATATTGATGTATCAAGTACATTATATCTAATATCAAAGATATATGTATCTGATCTCAAAAATCATTCATACATTGAACAAATAAGTCGGTATCAAATATGCTCTAATATATTTAATGCATTTGTGCATAAATAAATATTTAGAAGAAGAAGAAGGAGGATGAGGAGCAGAAGAAGAAGAAAAGGAGAAAAAACATACACATATATGTTAAGCATATATATACACACACAGATATACAAAAACATGTATCTATATATGAATTTTAACTAAAGAAAAAAGAAGTGAACCCAAGCAAAATTAAACCAAAATGGTACCATCTTGGCTGATAATAGCAGCGGAAATGGAAGATAAGAACGAGATGAGAGAGGCGAGCGAGAATGTGTGAAAGTATCATGTGATTGTGTAATTTTTTAAACTATTACGTAGTTCAAAGTTATACTAGATATGTTTATTTTTGCTTATAGTTATGCAATTTTTCCATTATGTTTAATCATATGTGAAAGAATTTACTTTTTATAACAAGTGTTGCGAACTTGATCCCAAAGCATCTATATACTACGATATCATATTGAATTGTGTGATAAGTTATGTCAAAAATTTCGTCTAAAAAATCTAGCCCTATAAGCAGATGATACTAGATATAAAAAAAAAGAAAAAGAAAGATTAAAAATGAAAAACAAATGATAGTACGTAAATACGATAAAAGTAACAAATATAATATGAATAATGACAATCACAAGACATAAAGACATGACTAATCCAACTAATCCACTATTTCACAAGACCAGACATCAACCTACCTCTACTAGCCTATTAACCCTCTACCCTAATATGCTAGTTCTATGTCTTTCTATCTAAGGTCATGTCTGTTAGAGCCCGTACATTTGCGTTTTGGTACCACGACAAACATTCGAGGTCGCTAGTGTCATTTCAGGACGTTTGACACTTAAGTGCGCTTTTGAGGAATTTGAAATTTTAATTGGAATCTTTGTAGAGGTTGTGAATATGAGCTTATGGATATTCTCATGTACAAGT
>DF360650.1:1384-14824 GCA_000787875.1 Solanum virginianum
TGTTAGCTTCTGTATCGTGTATATATGTTTGATATGTAAGGCTTAGCCACCTGTTTGAACATTTTGTATTATAAGATGGTTATAATCTGGGTTTGGTTTGGTAGTATTGTCTGGGTGCCTCTAATGGGTACCAGTCACGGCCCATAGGTTGGGTCGTGACAATAGCACTACAATGTTGAAGATCTTTAAAAGCTCTTGACTCGTAATTTGCTTCTTTGTAACCAAGTTTTTCATATACCTTAGATAGGCTGGCATCTTCTCTAGAACTTTAATTAAAGGAATGTTGATCGATAATTGCTTGAGCATTGCAACGAAGCACTTAAGCTTACCTTCCTCCTCCCTTTGCTTGAGTCTTTGAGGGAAAGAGGGAGGAGGTCTTGGGAAAGTTTTATATATCTTCAGCTCATTGACCAATTCACTTATCCCATCTTTTACACAATCTTCTCTCTCGATAACATCTTTATTTTTAATTCTCTCCTAACATCCATTGTCTACACTAATCGGCATAGGAGGGTCAATGGTGCTTTTACCTCCCTTAGTTATGATTGTCATACAATGTCCCTCATTCTTTGGATTCTGAGTAATATTGCTTGGCAATGTACCCTTTTGGCATTGTACACTAATTGGCATAGGAGGGTCAATGGTACTTTTTGGTGTTAATTTAACCGAATGGACACATGATCGAAATTGTTGCTCGAGTTGCTTGATGACCACCGAATGAGACTTTATCTTTTGGTTAATGCTTGAAATATATGATTTCATTTCCTTCAAAGTCTCATCTTGAGTTTCGGCCTTCTTCGTCAACCGATCAAGCATCTCTTCAATTCGCGAATTACTAGTTCCAACATCACTATTATAGGATGGCACATACGGACCATTTTTATACCCATCTCTTTGACCCCATTTAGCTTCAGAAACCCTATCTCTCTCAAAATAACAACCAGTATTATCTTTAAAAGCACCATTTATGTTATAGTTTCGACTTTGATTTCTGAAACATTGACACCAATAGTCCAGATTGGACCCTTGGGCATTGTTCCAAAAACCCACTGCTTGATTACTAACAAAGCAAGCATTCTCATCAAAGAAATGTTCTTCATACATGGGCACTCTTGAAGGTTGGTGGACCACCGCATGAACACTTTCTTGATTTTGCTTCACCACCAAGTCCATACTCGTATGGAGTTGAGCAAGTAGTTGCATGATATCCTCATTGATTTTAGCTTGCTGGTGGTGGACCACCGCATGAACTCTTTCTTGATTTTGCTTGCATGATATCCTCATTGATTTTAGCTTGCTCTGAACTAACATTCATCGCACATAAGCTCCTAGTAGAAGCTCTCTCCCTTTGCCCCCATGCTCTGTTGCCACTATTATCTTTAAAAGCACCATTTATGTTATAGTTTCGACTTTGATTTCTGAAACATTGACACCAATAGTCCAGATTGGACCCTTGGGCATTGTTCCGAAAACCCACTGCTTGATTACTAACAAAGCAAGCAGTCTCATCAAAGAAATGTTCTTCATACATGGGCACTCTTGGAGGTTGGTGGACCACCGCATGAACTCTTTCTTGATTTTGCTTGCATGATATCCTCATTGATTTTAGCTTGCTCTGAACTAACATTCATCGCACATAAGCTCCTAGTAGAAGCTCTCTCCCTTTGCCCCCATGCTCTGTTGGTTTTGACTACTTGCTTCATTCTTTTTGATATCCTTGTGAATAGTTGATCTAAGAACATCCTCTTATGATGGTATCGGCACAAGCTTGACTATTCTCATCAAGAGTTTGATAGAAAATCTCCATTAAGGCATCATCCATGATGTTATGGTCTAAAGCATTTCTCAAGCACTTTGTAAACCTCTCCAATGTTGTGCTAATAGAATTACCTGGCAATTGCTCAAAGTTATTGATTTGATCCTTCAATTTGAGCTTCTTTGACCTTGGAAAATATCTTTCCAAAAAGGCTCTTTGCAATTCTGCCCAACTGGTGATTGAACTCTATGGGAGTTTTGATAACCATACTTCTGTAGTACCAGTAAAAGATAAAGGGAACATACCTAACCCAAGAGCATCCATAGAAAGATTTTGTGTACCCATTATGCTCGTACACACAAAAGCAACATTATGTAGATAACTATGAGGATCCTCAGAAGGTAGACCCGCAAACAAACCATGACTCTGAAGTATTTGGAGCAACCCACTTAACACCATGAACTTAGTGTCAGTCGGTAATCGTGGCAACACTATAGCTCCTGTTACATCCATAGCCATGGGATTTAACCGATATTGATTCCATCCATAAGCATCCTCGTTGAAATCCCTATATTGTGGCCTATTTTCCCTTGGTAGAAGATTGTCCTCTCTATCATTCATATCATCCTAAGCTTCTTCAACTGTAATATTTATGTTTACTTGAGCCATTCTTTGTGCTACACGATGGATCTCAAAGTCGATTGGAGCTAAGGGAATGCCTTGACTCCGTGTATAGGGCATACACACCTAGTATACCTTGAAAAGCAAAACTAACAAAAACAAAAATAAAAGTAAAATATAAGAGAACTAAGAAATTAATACTTGAATTAAACTACTGGTGAAACCAAATCAAAATCTAGTCATATTCCCCGGCAACGACGCTATTTTTCTTGATGTCATGCCCAAGATACGCCTATATTTCAAGGTCAAAGCGATCATCAATAGTAAAAAACTAACCAAGGTTAGGCTTGAATCCCAATGGAATACAGGACTTTGACAATCTTGGTTCACCGCTAATCAATTCAAATATAAAATAACTCAATTCTCAAGAAGGAGGGGGTTTGCAATGAGCTTAGAAAATTAAACTATACTAATAAAAATGAAGAGAATCAAATTGGAGAGTAACTTGGGAACTTGTGTTCCCCATGATTCACTAATTTAAACACCTGGATAATACAATCTCAATTAGGACATTACATGCAGGACGGTAATTTAGGTTCTTCCAGCCCTCTTCTGAAGGTGAAGGTCGAATTTCACTATAGCGCTTGGCTGGCTACCATAATGTGTCAAACTAACCATTACCTATTATCTCAGTTAACCTCTCCTTAGTTGGGTTTGGTTGATTAGATGAGAACACATCAATCGAATTCTGTTAACCATTCTCTTTTCCTATACATCACTACCTGGGCCAGGATCATGACACTTGGCGGGGTTCAATGTTGGTCACCATTGAACAACATGCAAAATGAAGGGAAATGGTCAATACATGCAAATACCCAACTCAAGAAGTGCAAATAATCTGGGTTTTCTACGTTAGCTACTCATGGTTCCCACAACCCCAAGTTGTGGGTTTAGCCACTCATGGCTTCAGCGAACAAATTAACAATGAATAAAGAAGACATAGTAGATTTCTTACTCAAGAAGATCGAAGAACAATGAAACCCACTTTGAAATTAGAATCACAAGCTTAAAATTTATAATTAATCTACAAGTGAATCTAAACTCCAAATTTGAGTCTCCAAAGAAAACCCTAAAAATCTACTCACTATTTTCTCTCAAAAACTCTCTGTAAAACTGAAAAACTATGAACTACATTCAAAAACCTAAAATATACTATTTACAAATTAGACCCTAAATTAAATGAAAAAATTGGTCGGCATCTGCTATGGCTCGCAGTTATGACTTGTAGTGTGTCCTACGAGTCGTAGTCGGGCTTTTGTTAGCACTTTGTATTTTGGACTTTACTATTATGACACACCTCTTCGAGTCGTAGTCTGGTTTATGACTCGTAATGCCTTCTCATAGTCTACAGTTGCATTTCTTGGTCCAATCTTGATCAACACTTATAATTTGCTACGAGGCCACCCTTTACGAATTGTAGAAGGGACTATGACTCTTACCTGAGACTTGTACGGCTGAACTTCAAAATTTTTAGACTTTGCTTTTGAGCACTGGAACTTGATACGAGACTGCCTCTATGACTCGTAGGCTAGGCTACGACTCATAGAGGGTCCCGTATGGCCTAAAAATTAACAAAACTTGCATCTTTTTCCAAAATTGAGCCAACCTGTATTTCCTACAAAAAAAAATACAAAAATACATAAAAACCATAAAAGTCGCACTGAGAAAACGCAAAATCCCATGGTTTAGGCATCAAATATGTTGTATTTTTGGCAGCACATAAAAAATATTCATGTTCAATTCAAGGTAACAATATAAGGTTCATTGAGTTTAATATTGAGAATGAGCAATATTTGTTACAATTCCTTTTCATACCTCAAATATTTGTGGATAAGGTTGATATAAATATTTTGGAGATATATGTAATGACAAAAAAAAGAACACCAAAATGATGTATTTTAAATTAATGGTCAGCATGGTTATCACATGAATCTATTGGCTCAAAATTATGGATTTGCTATTGTTAGTCAACCTCATTTTGTAGAATCGAGTGCTCAACCATCATGCCAGAGATTGTCGATGCGTGACCATCAATCATTTAATGATGGCTCAAGTAGCCAAATGTATAGTGATAATAGCCACAGAGAATATGAGGCAAGGCAAAATAACAACTTTATATTTAATTGAATTTTTGTGTAATAATTTAATAAGATAAATTTTTATTATCAGTATAAATAAATTATATCTTGTTAATTGAAGAAATGACCTTTTAGAGTACAAATTGTCACTTTTAAGACAAGCTTCTATATTCCATTATCTTGCTAAAATTTAAAACTAATATATTTTTTTAACAGGGATAAGGAGACTAATGTTGATCTATATAATGATGTAAATGCTGAAATTAGTGATGAAAGTTCAGAAGAAGATAAATTTTCATAAAATGATGATGAGAGTGAATCTGATGAAGATGTCGATGATACTAGAGATTTTATTCAATGTGATACTAGTGTAAATCTTCATAATCAATATGAATAGGATACATTTGAAATGCAAAATTATGATATACCTTACTTTAGGACATTGGAGAATGAGGAAAACATTTTTATGTCTACATGTGAATTTGAGATGAAATATTTTTCTGTGTAGTCTGAAGAAGCCAAAAAAAGACCTTAAAAAGGTATATTTTTTAGTAATAAAGAAAAGTTGAAATGGGCCGTGACAATTTGGAGTTTACAAAAAAAATAAAGAATTTAAGGTGGTAACATCAACCAAAAGTCTATGGATTGTAAGATGCAAGTTTTATAGTATATTGGGTTGGTTGTGGTTACTTTGAGGCTGAAAGGTTGGAGTTAACCTTTGGAAGATAGGAAAGTATATTGAAAATCATAGATGTGAGACCGAAGGGATTTCTAGATTCCATCCTAACCTAAATACTAATTAGATTGCATCTTTACTTCTAAACCAAATTAAAAAAAATCCTAAGTTCTTGGTGGTAGATGTCATTTCAAAGGTTCTGAAAAAATTTGACCATCAAGTGACATATAGAAAAGCGTGGCTTAGACGTCAACGTGCATTTCAAATAGTGTATGGTAACTTTGAGAAATCATTTAGTGATTTACTAAAATCTTTTGTAGCTTTTCAACACTTTTACCATGGAACAGTTGTAGACTGGAAACATGAAGAGTCTATGAGTTCATTAGAGATAAAAACTTTTAAATTTGTATTTTGGGCTTTCAAGCCATGCATATTATGAAAAATATGAAATCAAATTATTAATTGCTGTTGGAATTGATGGAAATGATAACATTCTTCCTCTAGCATTTGTTATTGTAGACAAAGAGTCAAAAAATGCATGGAAGTGGTTCTTTAACAATTTGAGTGCACATGGGATAAAAGGTAGAGAAGAATTATGTGTTATATCTGATAGGGCAAAAGGAATCTTGTCTAGTTTACAGGAGTTGCGGCGATTCCAGGAACCTCGCGGCCTTTTATATATTTTGCATAAGGCATCTTAAAAGCAACTTTCAATCTAGATTTCCAAACAAGGACCTCAGTAGATTGATGTGAAGGGTTGTTTTATCCCACAAAAAAAATGAAGTTTGAATCCTTGATGTGGCAAATTAAAGAATAAAATGTAGAAGCATATGAATATCTCATGGAAGTCCCCTTAGACAAATGGACTGTCAACCATGATGATGGAAAAATATGGGGAGTGTTGACAACAAATCTTTCAGAATCATTCAATGGATTGCTGAAAAAAGCATGGGGCTTGCCTGTCACTGCTATGGTTAGACTTTCATTGGAGCAAACTGTTGAACGATATACACGTAGGTCTCAAAAAGCACATCAACTTCTAGAACAAAATGAGTTATGGACCAAGAATTTCAAAATGAAGCGGGAGAAAAATTATGAAAGTTCAAAAAGACACTTCATTTTTATTGGGATATACCCACAAGGGTATACGAGGTTAGATCTATACAGGTTGATGATACTGGTGGTAATTCTCACTGTGTTGCATTGAATGAAAGAAAACGTGATTGTGAAAAATGGGCTAATTTGCACTTTTCATGTTCACATGCCATGAAGGTCACTAATAGAATGAGAGAGCTACCTAGAATTTTATTAGCGAGCATTTCACAATTTAGAATTATGTTGCAACGTATTCTAGGTCATTCTCACACGTTGGTCATGAGACATATTAGTCATCTCCTAGTTTTACAATGAAAAGTAATGAATTCTATCATCGTCCCAATTGACCAAGTACAACTAGAGTGCCTGATGAGATGGATCGTGGTCCTGCAGTATATGAATGAGCTTGTAGATTATGTAGGCAGACCGGACATGATAGGCGTTGATGTCCAAATCGTAATCAATTTTAAGTAGGAGATGACTTAGTTATTTCTTGTGAATGTATCAGTTATTTTCTAGTAGTTCAACAGATTTTACTGATATTAATATTTTAGTGGTATTAATTTTCTTTCAATTAGCTACTGTAGTTGTCTATCAATCTTGTCATAGTGTTTGTAAGCTGAGTCTATTAATTTTAGTTTGTAAGTTAGTGTTTGTAAGTTGTCTATTAATTTTAGTGATGTAATCTATGTGTTACATGTCTTTTTTGTAAGACAAGGTGAATTTGGGATGATGCAAATCAGTGTCAAGTTGTCTATTAATGTTGTTTGCACATGGAAAAACACCAAAGACCTGGTGACATGTTTTGACAGAAGAAGTAAGCAAGGGTGACCTAAACTCTTCATTGCTGCTAAGTTGATCAATCTCATATGAGATATTCAATAATTGGTAATAATCTGTTTCCCGATTTTATGCTACCATAGTTAGATAATGCTAGATAATAAGAAGGTGAAGATAGCCCACCTCAGCAGATGGAATAATAGTTCTCTCTCATACATTTTATAGAGAGTTTATCTGAACTAACATTATTCTACATTGGTTTGAAACTACCCAACCTTTTCTTTGTGGGCCTTTTCACGTAGATCTTCACATTTCTTCTTTCATGAATCGTACCATGACTTGTGGTCCTTTTGATGATCATCCAGGCCCTTCCGTGGTGCCTCACTTGGTGCAAAAATCATCCATACGCATGCTCCTCTTCACAAACACATTCACGAGTGTAAACAAGTCATGAAAGGCAGCCTTGCACTTTGCCTTGAAATTTCTTGTCTCCACTACCTCGGTGCCTTCCATGAGTAGCTTCACGGCTCCTAACAGTACCATATGCAGCAACTTTCCAGTACGACTCATAAAAAACATGTCTTGATACTGGAATCATCCAACTCACTACCTTCTATATCAATGTTGGAGTCCTCTAAATTGTTAATAGCATCAGGGAAGTACCATATGACCTTGGTAAAGGAAGTATGACACAAAAGAATGAGCGATACTGCAAGTGTGATGAAAATTAGAATATGCCTTCCAAGGAATGAGTTGAAAGCAGTGACTGGCTGAACTAGTACAAACAGGATCAAGGAAAAGAGCATGATTCCAGCAGTGTAACTAGTTTGCTTGTCAATTGTAATGCCAGTATCTATATACATATATTTCAGCATATAATTCGATAAAATATACTTTATCAGCAACTTGAAATTCAAGAATGTGAAAGAAAGAATGAAATACCTCTTAAGTCGTTCAATCTTTTGAAAGGTGAAGATTCTGCAGGTTGAAGATCTAGTTTGTCTGTCATAATTTTAGTATCATATATCAAACATATTCCCCACATTAAAGTGAGATTGAAGACTGTGGCTCTAACAGTAGTGCTAATTCCAGAAGAGATTTGATTCTGAGCTTTCTGTTTACTAGCAGTAACTCCAGATGCTACAAAAGAAAGTAACATTAAAATTAAAAAGCATGTTTCAGCGCACCACCTGATGATCCCAAAGCAGCAACATCTTTTCAATGAATCAAAATATTAGGGAAAGAAATCGAACCTCACTGTAGAAGCAGAACACTTGAACTTCCTTCTTCTAACCAATCCTATGCGCCTGGTCCTGGGCCTGCAAATCAACCTATAGATTCCTGCAATTTCATTAATGCAGAGACGAGATTAAGATATCATCCTATTTCCTGGGTTTTACAAATCTATAATGTTAAAAATCCTCACCAGTCACTATCATAAAGAATAACATATCTGTTGTAGCGAGATTGATATCAAGACTACCAGCTCTAGTAGATAATAACAAGGCAAAATGTTCGCTCTCCTGGTTTGTTAAAAACCTCAATAGAAGCATCACGATCCTCGCCACTAGTATTTCCATCAATCCAGAAATATTGTTGACCTCAGAACAATAAGTAGTCTTCAAGGATGTCCAATAGCCTTGTCATCTGAATAAGGAAATCAAAAGAAAGGGTTAAGTCTGAAACGCGAATATCCAAAAACATGTTAAAACTTCAAAATTAACAACCTCAACATCTTTCTGCAGCAGAGCCTTGTAATATTGCTACTGCATCTAGGACATACCAAGTCTCCTAAGAAGAAATTGATGTAGGACCTAAACCAAGCAACCAAAGTTGAAAACTCAATTTATGTTTACAAGGCTTCTCTCTCAAAGTTCAAAGCAAGTGAGATGAAATAAAAAAGAAAGAAAAGAGACCATAGAGTAACTATGGTTCTGTTTTCATCCTTTCAACCATAACCTTTAAACAACTATTAAAGAAACGACCTCCTGCTGGTCCTTCTCTCTAGAAATCTGGCACCACTCATCGAAGGTCTCGGTTGAGCTAAAGATCTCAGGCAACAGAAAATTCAATAGTGCCCAGAGTTCAATAAAGTAACAAATGAACTCTAAGTGCTGACCTTGCAATAGAGTACCAATCTACCATCAGGATAGCGACATACAATAGAAGACTGACCCAAGTCCCTTTCAGCACAAGTACAAAGGAAAACAAAAACTCCACAAAACATTGTTGGTATCTAATATAAAAGAATGTTAGCTTCTGACATACAGAACAATATGTAACACTGTTAGTTTCTAAGCCAGTTGTACACAAAAACAAGTCACTATTGGATTCTCAAAAATCTTTCTAGGGGAGTTCTTGGCTTAAGTCTTTGTTACCTTTACTTTTCTCTTTTTGTCGTGCTGGTAAAGATAGTGACTCCTTGAAAATTAAGGGTAAAGTTTCTAATTATTGAACTAAAAGTAGTAGTAGTTACATTAAAAAAAATAGAAAGTTTAAAAGTACCAGTCTCACAACGCTTAGGAAAAATCGTACGCTTCTCCTTCACTGATGGTTCACCACCTTTGCTTTTATTCTCCATGTCATCACTGGAATCATCCAACTCACTACCTTCTATATCAATGTTGGAGTCCTCTAAATTGTTAATAGCATCAGGGAAGTCAATGGACATTGGCACTAGCGATGAGGTAAAGTTTGGGGCGTTTTCAGAATGTTCAGGCTGATAACCACCAAATATATTCTCAAGTGGCGAAAGACTTGGATCCCTTGAGATTTCTGGCAACATGTAGGGAATAGTTTCAGTATTAATTGGTTGATGTGTCATACCTGATGCCCCAGGGGTGGATTCCTGAGTGTGACCCCTTGATGTGGAATCAATATCACAAGTTGCTTTATCATCTTCTGAGGCTACTTCATCCATTTCAACAGGCAATTGTCCTCTCTCAATTATACATGCTCTCCTACCAGCAACACTATCTTTTCCTCGCCTAAGAACAGAGGAATGTAATTGGTCAACTTGTACCTCATCTCTTCTATAATTAGCTTGTACACGAATTCTAACAGCCTCGTGCACATATGTCAAGTATCTTTCTCCTTCATCCCGCATGATTGCATGAAACAAATAAAAATCCTCCATTAAAGGTTGTTCACTGAATGACTTTGCTTTATCAACCATCGAATGAATATAACGCACCTATGAAAAATAAACAATTTATTAAAATAAATATATATTTGTTGAAAATAATTAAATCAAAGTCGAGAAAACTTAATATTGAAAAAAAGAATGTAGTTGTTTCTGTATCAGCTAAAATAATTTCAAGGTGATGCATTATTCATACAAAATAGATTGCAACTAACTTAGAGCTTGCACTTACAATTGTTTCATTTACTGTTGAATTAGGCACATAACCTTCTTGTTATTGAGGACACACAGTAGGATTACCAATAACAAGACGAGTAATCTGTCTGAACCATATAAGGTAGGGATCATTGTACTGAAGTGGTTCATGATTGACAGGTGCATCACAAATATTTTAAAGTCATTGATTCCAAAAAGGCAACCATTGTGCATGTTCCAACTCCCAATTTGTACTTGATTTTCCTCATCGATCATGGTGAAAATGTCTAGAATCAGATATAAATGGAGTTGGTATCATTTGCTTCAACCCTGCCTCATAACTTGATCAGGTAGATGAACCTCGACGACGTTCCAACAAAAAATTAGAGCTCTAACACGCTATATGTTTCGACCAATGCAACAATAGTCGGGAAGACTCTTAATTAAGTCATCAGAATATGGTTCCCAAATAAACTACATGAAAAGAAAAAACAAATAAGTTTCAACTACAATATACATGAAAATAAAAACAAAACTGTTATGACATTGAACCTGATCCTCCGTCATGGAATCAAGTGGATCCCTAAATACTTTCAACACATGCTTAGTAGTGTCAGTCCAACTAAAATGTGCAAACCATCTAGTAGCATATGGACCCCTAGGTAAACCAATCGAAAAAATATCTCTAGTGTCTCTTTGTGCTATTATGTGGAGTCTAAGGACAGTAATCCTCTCCCATGCTCAAATCTGAACATAACATATATAGTTACGTAATTAAATTACAAGAGATATTAATAAATAATTTATATAGTTATTAAGTATACCTGAAGTAGTGGTAGAAATCCAATTATCTCATTTTGATTACTCTATGAGGCTTTGTAGAGAAAATGATACAAGCATGCTAATGTTGCACTACCCAACTGTAAGACCCAATTGCATTAACATCTTCAAGCATAGGAAGGTATCTAAGTTTTAAATAACTACCAGATGTATCGACCATCATCATACCGATAATCATCCAAAACATATAACATCTTGCCTTTTGATTGACCACATTTTGTGTTGCCATTTCCGGCAACTGTGGTTGGCTTAATATATGTGTATTAAGTGCAGTCACCTTAAGGCTATTATGGTTGAAGTCTTGAGGATGTGGAATAAAGCCTAATAATCTTTGACAAATATTTTTCCAATCCCCTGAAGTCCTCGTCGGCTCATTACCAAGTACAAGATAACCATTCACAGGTAAGCCATACAACACCTCTACATCTTGCAAAGTGATAATTGCCTCACCAAATAAATTGAATCACTTCTAAAACTCGATAAGAGCTAGGATTTTCCTTTACAAGATTTCAAAATTTACCATTGTACCTCCTCGTATTAAGAATCATATTATCATTTCCTTCCCATATCTCCCGTGATCTATGGGTGATTATCTAGTTAATACAAATGAATCAAGTGGACTGGGGTCCAATTGGTATGTGTTAAGTTTAGCCATAAAAGTATCTATGAAAAGAAAAACACCAATGAAAGTAAATTGATATTAGTCCAAGAAGATTACGAGCAAAGTAAAAAAAGTGGGCTAAATAATAGATTATTTTAGTGTAAATTTTCAAAAAAGGTGGTCATTTCTTAGAAATGACAATTAGAAATGTACATTCTGCTAGAAGTGGCCTAAACTTTCTTAACAAACTGGAATTACCATTCTGCTAACATTCTGCATTTCCGCTAACTAGAAGTGAAGTAACATTGTGCATTCTACTAAAAACACAATAGTAGAAAGACTCAATCAGCTAAAAACAGAGTCATGTTGGGTTTAGAAAAAATTGCAGGGTCATGTTAGGAACAAATGTAGTGTCAAGTTTTAGACTCAATCTGCACAAACTAATATTATGTCTTATTTTGAGTTGAGAACAAACATGCATGCTCATGTTGGGCATTTTCAGCAGTAGCACCAGTAGAAGAACTCGATCAACTAAAAAACTGGAAATGCCTTCGCTATCTGAACAACTTTTAGATTGTGAGACGATAAAGCCAAAAACGAAGACCTCACAATAGAATCAAATTACCCTTATAGTAGAATACTAGAACTTGTAACAATAGCCAAAAGACAAAATCAACAACAGTAACAATTTCCAGCTATAAATTTGTGAATGCAAGTGAATCACCACGCAGCTACAAAACCGTGAATGCAAGATAAAGTAAAAACCGGGTTTTAAGTAATGTGAAGAGCGAATTGATTGTCACGAAATAGCTGCATGGATTGAGAGTGAGAGACCCCAAGATCAAGAAGGGGGGCTTTAAGCCATTTAAGGTCAGAAGTAGCGGAGGCCATGGACCTGTATTCGGCCTCAGCCGAAGAGCAAGAAATCGTGTGTTGCTTCTTGGTTTTCCAAGAGATAGGGGAGCCACTAAGAAACACGAGCCAGCCAGTGAGAGATCGACGTGTCAACGGACAACTAGCCCAACTGGAGTCACACCAGGCCAAGAGGGATAAGTCACACTGAGAGCGAAGCAGAATACCTTGGCCCGAAGAACTTTTGAGATAACGAACAACCCCGAGAGCAGCAACCTAATGAGCGGTGCATGGAACATGCATGAATTGAGCAAGAGTATGAACTGCATAAGCCAATTTGGGCCTAGTGAAAGATAAATAGATAAGTCGGCCGACTAAACGCCGATAAGTTTCTGGATCTGGAAGAGGATCCCCATCGGCCAATGCGAGAGAATGATTCGATGAAAGGGGCACGTTGGCCGGTTTGGCTCCAAAGAGGCTCACAACATCGGATAGTTTACTCCCGTCAAACGCTCTAACACATAGATCAGAGAAGTAGGATAGTGAACCGATGTTACCAGGCACGTTGGCCGGTTTGGCTCCAAAGAGGCTGGCATCAGCAACAATGTCCAGCGCATATTTGTGTTGGCTGAGAAAAATACCATTAGCACTCCGATCCACCTCTACGTCCAAGAAATATATTAGAACACCAAGGTCCTTCATGTGAAAACAAGAGCCCAAATATGCTTTGAAAGATGCTATCAA